>JAODAL010005220.1:0-146353 GCA_025379985.1 Phyllomedusa bahiana
GTTTTGTGGTTTAGCGACCCGGGTGTGTGTAAAATTTCCCCCTTTAGCGGCTGTGTGTGTAACGGGGGCCTTTTAGCTGAGCTGTGTGTGTAACGTCCCCTGTGCTGGGGCCCTGTGTGTGAAACGTCCCTGTGTGACCCCGGTGTTTGTAACGTGCCTGTGCTAGCCGGTGTTGTGTAACGTGCCTGTAGCTGAGGCCGTGGTTTAGGGGAGGTGGTGTTGTAAGTGCCGGTAGCTGAGCTGTTTGTGGTGTAATGTGCCTTTTTTGCTGACCCCGTGTGGCTGTTATGTGCCTGTAGCTTAGCCGTGTGTGTGTAACGTGCTGTAGTTTAAAGCCGTGTGTGTGTAACGTGCATGTAGCTGAGCCGTGTGTGTGTAATGTGCCTGTAGCTGAGCCGTGTGTTTGTAATGTGCCTGTAGATGAGCCGTGTGTGTGTAATGTCCCTGTAGCTGAGCGGTTGGGTGTAACGTGCCTGTAGCTGAGCCGTGTGTTTTGTAAACGTACTGTAGCTGAGCCTTGTGTGTGTAAGTTGTGCCTGTAGCTGAGGCGTGTGTGTGTAATGTGTCTGTAGCTGAGCCGTGTGTGTGTAATATGCCTGTAAGATGAGCCGGTGATGTCTGAAAATGTGCCTGCAGTGACCCTCGCGTGTGTTGTAATGTGCCTGTAGATGAGCTGCGTTTGTTTAATGTGCCTGTAGCATGTCAGTATGGGTGCATTTTTTGTGGGCACTAAAGTGCACTCTTTATTGCTAGCATTTTGGAATGCATGCGACTTTTTTTATCACTTTTTTTAAATGACCAAAGATACGCAACTTTGCCGTTCAGAATTATTTTTTCTTCTATGGTTTTTAGTTGTAAGGATAAAGATGTATATTTTATAATCAGACTTTTTGGTCGCGGCAATACCAAATATGGGTCACTTTTTTATTCTTTATCTTTTTTATTTGTAAAATGGCGAAAGGGTGGTGATTTGAACTTATTTTTTGAACTTTATTTTTTTTTTTACTTTAACATTGAGTCCCCCTAGGGCACTTCACCACGAGGGTGTGATCATTAATACAGCCTAATGCATTGCATAGACAATACATTATGTTGTACCAAGATGGCGGTTTCCCTGGCCCCAGGCAGGAAGTGGGGAAAGTGAGAATATGGCAGTGACGATAGCCTTCCCAAGGCTTCCTGCTGCCATGTTAGCCTATTGTGACTCAGCGATCTTACGGATCGGAGTGAAGAATGGTGCGCGGGCACCATTTTTCATTCATTTAGACACTGTGGGCCATCTTTGGGGGGTTAAATAGCGTGGAAACGGGCGGCAAACTGTGAGACAGATTCAGTATATAGTGAATGTCAGTCCTGTCATTTGCTTAATGTTGGCTGCACGAAACGCAGCCTTAAAGGGGTTGTTTCCCTGCAAGAATTACTTTTTATGTTAAAGATCTTGCAAAAACAAGTCACTCTGCAATATGTGTCCATTAAACAGCGTCCTAAACCTATTCCCTAGAATATCCCCTCTTTTATGGGCTGCATGAGCTCCTCAGGTCACTATAGCTACAGACCTGTTTGATATCTCTGATAGGCTGCCAGCACTGGTTGTTATAGCTACAGACCTGGCTTCTACTGCGCCTAGTGGAAGCCAGTAAACACACCCTGAATTCAAAGTGAAACCAAGAAAACAGGACTGAGGTAAGATGATCAATGTAGTGAGACAACCCCTTTAATAGACGCATTTTATGACATAAAACTGCAGGCTACAAATCGAAACTATGGAAACGCATCAGGAGTAGTGATGAGCGTTCTAATCGAAAAAATCGAGCCGATGTTGACATTTTTCGAAGTTTCGGTTTGATCTGATGTTTTTTCTTAAAATCTTATCAACAGGACTTCTGGAGGCGGGGCCTCATGAACGGCCGCATTTTACCGGAGCTCCTGTGCGCCCTGACCCGAATTTCCCGCAGTTTTTTCACGGCCATCCCGCACCTGTACACCGTGTTTGAAGACACACGCTGAGGAAAGAGGGATCGCCATCAGGAGCTCCCTTTTTCTGCGGGCTCCGGAAGCCCACTGGGGCTGTGCGAGCCGCAGACGAAAACAGGGCCCCGATCCCGCGCCCCAGACCAGGTCGAGCGGGGCCCCCTAGGGACACGAGACGCGGGGGGATTACCGGCCCGCAAGCCCGCATACTTCTGCTGCTGGATCTGACGGGACCACGTCGGAGTTTGAGCCCCAAAGGGCCACGCTACGGATCGCGCTGCCCGTAACTCCACGGGCGCCATTTGCTGGACGGGGAGACTAGAGTGGCACAAACTTTCTGGCGCCACGAAACGGAGCCGGATCACTTTGAGAAGCGGTCCCCGCTGTTTAGAGGTACCGTGCCCAGACCCCTCTTCCCGCAATGGGACAGGCTGGACTAAGTGATAGCAAGCCTCCCCGCGGCCGTGCCCGGCGGGAACTCCGCTTAACCCCTGCTCCCCCTGCATACCTGGGGCTCAGCTGTGGCTGCTTTGGACGCTGATTCCCTGGCTGTGTCCAGCAATGCTTTCCACACGGAGCAGAACCCTATAGCCCCTGTTGTCTCACGGAGCTCTGCAGGACTTGCTGGAGGCTCAGGGCATAAGTCCCTGCAACTCAAACAACGTGTACCGCGCCAGGGTGTCACTTGTTAGCTACCCCAGGCCGGGACCCAACCAGTACTGCGGGCCTCCCCCACGGTTGGGTGCCACCCCACTGGCCTGTAGTTTTGAGTGAAGCACTCTTTAGCTACCTGTGCAGATCCTGCAACCGCCGCCGACACCTGGACCCTTTCTTGGCCTGCGGTGCCCGGCAGTCCTCCGGCTTCCCGACTGCCCACGGAGACCTTACACAGTCCCACTACCGGCCCCCCCTACTTGCACGGGACAGCAACTACCCGGCTCCCCTCGCAGGAGCACAGTGCCCCGCTGCCTGGATACGCTCATCCACCATAGGCCCTGTTTCCACGCGGCTGCCCTTTACGGACTTTGGCGGCCCACAGGACACACACTTCTTTGGACCAGGACAATTGTGCACCTTCAGACCAGCCAGGCCGACCTAACCTGCTTCAAAGACCTGAGCTCCACGACTCCCCTGCGGCTCTGCTGTGCGTCCATCAGGTACCGGGGCCGATTGGAGGGTGGTTGTGGTCCTGGAACTTGAACTGTTTGCTGAGGGGAGTGGGGACTGCTTTGCAAGGTGTCCAGCTCAGCAGCCTCTGGTTTGGCCTCACCCCTGGATTTTTCACCCTCTCTAGCTGCCCACCATACTACACGCAAACTTCTTATAGGGGTCCATCATTGATATTCATCAACCCCACAGTGCCTGGAGGGGAAACGCTGCCATCTTGGCCCCCTCAGGTCTCCTGTCTCTGCTGTTTTAGGAAGCTGCTTTCTTTCCTTGCCGTGGTGTTCTTACCTGAACATTTTGCTAAAAACCCCACTAGAGGGCAGCAATTCTCTATTTCTTCTGCTTGCAGCTGTTTACGCTATACACTGTATCTCACGTGTAGCCTAAGTGGCGGTCTAAAAAAGTAGGTGAGTGCGGTCCTCTGTGCCGCCCCTTTCCTGTTGCTGGCCGTGCACTGGAGACTGCATGCACACCACCTGTTTAGCGTTTGAAACCCTAGATGTAAAGTGTAAAACGCGGGTTACTCCGCTCTGTGCAACCCAGAAATGTTTTTGCATGCCTGTATGTCTAACATCTAGCCATGTTTCGTGCCTCCTGTGCAGCCGGCATAGCCACTGGGGGCCTCAATTTGTCCCCAACCCTCACTGCTGCCCCTTTGGAAGCGCTCTTTCTTTTCCCCCATTATTTTCAGGTTGCTATCATCCGCTTGGTCCGAAGCACGCCTCCCTCGGCTGTTCCGCCCGACCTCTTCTGACCGAGTGAGAGTATGGACAAATTCGTTTCCATCTCACAGAGTCACCCGCTCTTCGACCACGAGCCCACGATGCAAATCAGTCAGTGCCGGTCACCTAAGGCAATCTCGGAAGAGACAAGCTGCAAAGTCTTCGCCGCTGCTAGAGGCCATCACGATGGTGCACAGCACCCCCCTCCGCTCGGATGACAGCATGACAAGCACCCTGTCCCCGCCTTCTTCTACCCCCCCGGAAGATGCTGGCGTATCACCACCTACAACAACCTTGGCTCAGGAGGTTTTTTCTTTGGCTGCTTCTGCCCTATTTTCGACCGTCTTAGATCTAAAACCAATCCTCAAACAATGGGGGCTCTGTCACAAATTACAATGAACTTCAGAAGATCGAGGACGTGGAGACTCGCGCGACATCCTGGAAGGGCTGTGGAGGGATGGAGGCATGCCTCGACCATCCCAGCCGCCGACACAATCACCCTGTTTGCAGGAGAAACTGGACAGAATTGGAGAACCCGGGGCACCGGAACAACCTCAGATTCATCGGCATCCAGAATCACTAGACCGGACTCTTTGGCAACTTTATCCACGTCAGACCTTGCCGGAGGCCCTGGCTCTGTCCTTTACCCAAAGACCCCGCTGCTGGTGGAAAGAGTGCCAAAAAGGCTGGGAAACCCGGGGGGGAACGGACATTAGCCCCAGCCCCCGGGGGTAGCTCGGGTTTTCCACAAGGGACTACAAAGGCAGATACTGAGAGCATCCCCAGCAGAAGCGAGAGTCGAGGTGGCTGTTGCAAAAACCCTAATTTTTCAGGACTTCTTACTCTGGTCGCGTGAAGTGAAAAGTCTACCCCCCCCCCCATATGAGGTTCTCCAGACCAAACTTTAAAACCATTTATTTTTTCCCCGGCCCCAAATGAAGGTTCTCGACAACCGGGGGATGCAGGTTTGACTCACCAGAAGAGGCCCCGGGGAGGAGGTTCCTCCACCGGGAAAACGGGGGGACTGGACCGAGGTCTGACCCCCCTACCACTATCCCCTTTCCCTTTTCGCCCTTTTTGGGGTGGTTTTTTTAAAATGTGCAATTTTTTGCTCCTTTCAATTTTGGGGGGCCCCCGGGTTTTGCACAGGGGTAATTTGGGTTTTTTCTGCTACTGCGTTGTGTGGATCACACCCCCCGATTTGTTATACGTTATGTTATCTGCACTATTGTTAAAAATGTTTTTTACAGTGACCGCTCCCTAAAGTACCCACCGCTCCCCCGTCCCTTGGCCCCCCGCTAGTCGGGATGGGACGAGCGTTGCTGGACGCCTGGGCCCCCTCCGCTCTCACTAGCCTTCCTCGTGCCCACCCTTTTTAAGGGAGGCAGGATGAGTACGGCGCCTCTTTTTATTGTGGACTGCCCCCCCGACAAGAGACATTAACATCATCTCGTGGAATGTTGCTGGCCTCAATATACCAGAAAAACGTAGACGTTTCCTTCTCCATCTTAAGCGCCTGAGGGCAGAGTTGTTTGCCTGCAAGAGACGCATTGGAAAAAAATAAAAGTTTTTGTCCCCCCTTACGGGTCCGCTGGCTGGACCCACCTGTACTTGCGAACTTTCAAAAAATTCCCGGGAGGTTTTTCGCAATCTATTTTCGTGGGGGGCCTTTGGTTTTTCAATTTGGGGATAGGTGGAACAATACCATGGATAAGGGAAGGCAAGGTTCGTTTGTCCAGGTTTCAATCGCCAACAAAACGTACAACCTTCTGAATGTGAAATGCCCCCAACGCTCCCAATGACACTTTCTTTTCGGAATCACCACCTTTCTCTTGCAAAGAAGGATTGCACGAACTGATCTTGTTAGGAGGACTTTAACATTGCCCCAAAACTTGAAGGTTTAGACAGTTCCAACCCCTAGACGCATGGGGATCCCCTACAATTCTTCCATTACCCAGCTGGTAGATAAACCCTAGGAGTGTACGACCACTGGAAAACTACAAATCCGGACTGGACAGATCATTTACCTATTACTTGAAAGTCCCATGATTCCTTTTTTCGAGAAATTGACATGGCGCTTCACTCCACCAGTCTGTTTCCCGGCCACGTTAAAAGGCGGATATCTTGCCTCTAACCATTTCTTGACCATGGCCCCATTAAGCTGGTCTGGAAAGGCGGGGTGGGGACCGTGAGGTCAAAGATGTGGAGATTCCCCGGGGGGTTACCTATACGAATTGGAGGACTTTCGCCCCTTTTTCCCTCCAGACCCCACTGGACCAAATTCTTGAAAGACAACATTGTACACAGGGACGATAAGCCCCAAACTTTTGGCTGAACAGCGAAAGCGTCTTGGGGCCCTTGTTTAAATCTGTATACAGGTTGAAGCATAGGGACCCTAGATTGGAAAATTCAAGACGTTACCTCTGCCCCTCTTGGTGGCCCAGCGCGACCATGCGGGTCCCACCCCTCGCCAGAGACGAGGGGCCAAAATACGATGAAGCCCGGGGACCCTTATTAATACTTTCCTTCTTTTGGCCACTCACAATGGCAAACTAGAAGACGACGCAGAATCACTTTTATCGGTGGAGAAATAGGGAGGGAAAGCTGCTAGCTAGCATGATTGTCCACTGGAGGCCAAGGCCGGCCCCGATAACGGCTATTAGATGCCAAAACCCTCAGGTTCCATCTTGAAAAATGGAGAGGACATCGAACGCGCCTTTGTCGAAAAATTTGAATCCCTATATAGTGCAACCCCGTATGACCACAGGCCGCACCAATGCGTTTCCTGGACTCGGTCCGTCTACCTGGACTCAACTGAGGGACCAACCCCTGTGCCTTGAGGCAGACATCACTCAGGAAGAGGTAGCATCAGTGTCGATTCTCTGGCAAAACAACAAAACCCCTGGCCCAGAGGATTTACCGAAAGAGTTTCACAAAATCCTTAAGATGGATGTCGCCCCCCCCCCCCCCCCCCCCCTGGCCCAGTCTTCACTGATATCCCCAAACACCCCTGCCCAGGTGGCGTCGTTCTACGGCTCCAGGACCATCTTGTTGTTGAAGGAAGGAAAAGCCCCCTTGTCCCTGACTTCTTCCTTTCTATCTCCCTTTTAAACCAGGACTATAAGTTGTTGGGCCAAGATTATCGCTAATAGACTCCAGACCCTATTCCACCCTTTCCATCCCTGCCAATCGGGCTTCGTATCCAACCCGAATTCCACTAGGAACATCGGATGGCAAGTGGCGGCCTTGGGGGGGCGGCAGGAAATTCCCCAGATAAACCCGACACCTATGCTGCTCAGTCTGGATGCAGAAAAAAAAAGCGTTCGACAAGGGTTTCCTGGCCTTCTTGGCCGCCAACGTGACACGTAGAGGCTTTGGACAGGTTTTCACGGGGATTCTTGACCACACATGCAATCTTAATTCAACCACCGGGCTTTTGCTCGAGGTTTGTATATCCCCATTAATTGACCTCTTCCGTGGAGCAAAACAGGGATGCCCCCTGTCACCGATACTGTTTAATCTCTCCATCGACCCCCCCTCCTTTTTTTACATCACCCAAAAACGATTTCATTCCCAGGGATCATGCTACGGGGTGGAGAGATTAAATTGTCGGCATAAGCAGACGACCTCTTATTAATCTCTAAGCCTAAACACTTCCTGGCCACAATCTTGCAGGACATCAGGGACAAAGGGACCTGTCGGGCTTACAATATTAATATCGATTAAAAGTGAGGGGGATTCTTCTTAAAGGTCCCAGCGGAGCCCCTGTGGGACCACCCTCGCACCACATTCGCTGGTGGCACATCCGCATCAAGTTACTGGGTGTCCTTCTCCCACGAGACCCTGCCAAAAATTTTTATACTGTAAACTTTCTCTAGATATGTCAGTGGGCTACAGCAGACACTTCACAGATGGGGGACGATACCACTGTCTTTCATGAGAAGAGCGATTCTCCTTAAAATGGTGGAAATTCCACGCCTTCTATATCTGTTTAACATGCTTCCCATGCATCTTAAACCGAAAGATGAGTAATTAATCAACTCCCTCCTCCGGAAATTCATCTGGGCAGGCAAATGGGCACGTATTCCCCTATATTTCCTACATCAACCTAAGCTTGCTGGCGGCCTTGGCTTCCCTAACATCAAACTCTACTGTCTGGCAGCATTGGGCCGATTCCTGGCAGACTGGGCTAATAACTCGGATACTTTTACCTGCGGTCGTCTAGACCAGCTTTTTCCCTCCGGGGATTTCACTTATAAATTTCCTACACCTTCCCTTTGCTAAGTTGCCGCTTAAGGTCCTTTACTAACACACTACTAATGCCGGTTTGGAGGGCCTGGAGGAGAATTAGGATGAAAAAGGGGCTGTCCCCAGACCACTCTCTTCACCAATCCTTGATACATAACCCGAACTTCCAAGGAGGCGCACCTCATGGCTCCTTTCAGTGTCTGCATGACAGCGGGCCTAGTCTCCCTCAAATCAATGGGTCAATCCAACGAACCGACCAGCCTCCCCTCCTTCCAGGACCTCCAGACTGCCACCCGGAAACAAATTCCCTTCTTTGATTTTCTGCCCGGCTCGCAGCTTCGCTGACACAAACACTTCGCCACATGACCAATGTAAACCAATCTTCAAATTTTGTCAGGATAGTACTGAAACCACCTGGGAGATGGGCACACCTTTTAGGATCTACCGTTTTCCTGCTTGGCACTATAGATTATGAGCATACTGGCCTTCAGCTCTCGAACTGGCAGAGACTAGACCCAACCTTAACGCCAGACATCGTATTATCGGCATTGGCGGACTATCACAAATTTCTCCCCGCGGTGAGATATGTGGAAATGGCATTGAATATTGCCCATAACGCATATTTAACACTGCAAAAGGGACATAGGATGGGCATCTTTGATTCTAGTGCGTGTTTTTAATGTCACTCTTTGGAAGCCAACATTTACCACTGTCTTTGGGAGTGCCCCACGATTCAATCTTTCTGGGATGTGGTTGCCTCATTTATACAGACATCCACACGACGGGCTTTTTGTCCACTTCGGCCACAAAGGGCTATCTCTTGGATATTAGACAAAGAATCCGTGGGAGTGATTGGGCGGAATTTAAACTGCTAAATGTCCTTTCGGCGGCAGCCAGGAAGGCGATATTGCAGGTGTGGAGCCAGCCAGCGGGCCCCTCTAGGACACTTTTCCTCGACAAGGTCCTGTTTCTCCTAAATATGGACTGGATAGAAGCCACCCAATGGAAAGAAACAAAAGTGCGGAATTTTTTTGACCTTTTGGGTCCTATCATAAACACCCTCCCACCCTCAGTCCGTGACCGGATGCGGACATGTTTCGAAACCACTGGGTGGTACCTACGTCAAAGTCTGGACAGTCAAGAACTGATCCCACGAGGTGACACTAGACTACAGACATCTCCCCAGGACCACTATCCCCTAACTTTATGACATTTTCAGAGATAGCCCGGAATAGGTCACGCGACAACGGGGTTTTTTTGTTTGTTCAGGGGTATGCAGTCCTCGCTCTTTTTTGGAACTTTGGGATGGGAGTTGGAAGATGACGCATTTGGTCATGTTAGGAATCATCCTCTTTTTTTTCTACCCTCCTTTTTGTTCTGCCTTCCATTTGTATATTACTCATATAAAGGAAATATTAGTCTAAAAATTTTGAAGTGTAAGGAATGTGCAAGACTTACGAATTTTTCTTATCATGTGGGCCCCCTCCAGGAAGCAAAGAAAAGTAGTTTCCAGTGTTTCAATCTAAAATGGGGGCCCCTTAAAGAAAGACATAAATGCCCCTAAAAAATATCTCACTGTGGCGCCTTGAAGAAAAATGTCTAGTTTTATGAAAAAGGTGTATTTTTTTGTTATTTGTCTATTATTTTTTAAGATAAGACTAATTGGTTTTTTTTCACAAATTTTATGTTTTTTATATATTATGAACAAATTTTGAAAAAAAATAATTTATGATCTTTGGCAAGTAGCCAGAAAATAGGTTTTTAAATAATCCCATTGGAAAAAATAAACGGAGAATTTTTTTCAGCATAAAACTGTGAAATGTGTGTTTGTTTTTTTTCCCCATTCGGGCCTGAAATACCAAATTTTGGGACTCTGAAAAACTACCAAAAAAAGGGAACCTTTGAATTTCCCCATCAAACCCCTGACCCTCTATAGTGAGGCTCAAAAGGAAAAGGAAGATACGTGTGCCCCACCCCGGCCCCCAGAGTTGGATAGGGGCTCGTGGAACCACAGATCTACAACAAGTCAGTGCTGACAGGTGAGAGCCTTTATCTTTACCAACTGACTGTGTTTTTAAGTGCTTTTGTTTTTTTGTCCGGGTAAAGAAAGCTCTGTCTCCTTTATTGAAACCTTGAGTTTTTTGCAAGAACCCGATAAGAATGGATGTTGTATGAGGTGCTGTTGCTATGTTGCTAAAAGGATTTTTGGGCTGTAGTTAGTTTTTTTAACTCTTGGCATTTCCCCTGTTGTTTGTTTTCTCATTTGGGGTTTTTGGGGGAAAAAATTGGGTTTATTTCATAAAAAAACCAGGGGAAGTGGGGGAACCCTGGAAACCCCCCCTAACTGATTTTTTAAACAAGTTTCTTTCTTGAAAAAGACACGTGTTTTAGACCCTTTGAGGAAATTTTAGGGAATAGAAGAAACAAGTATAAGACAAAAGGGAAAGGGGGGGGGGGGGTTTTTTAAGTTTACAGCTGCTTAACACCCGTACTGCAGGAATTCAAAAAATTTGGGAAGCCACGGGGGGAAAAACGGGCCCAAACCTTTTGGGTTTTTTCACCCCGGGAAATATTTAAAAGATAGGGCGGGGAAAAAAGTTGTTGAAAATTTGGTTTGCAGTAAATTGTTAACAAAAAGCCAGATGGGGTTTAATCCCTTTTTTTGCGGGGATAGTAATCTTTGGGGAAGATTTTGCCCCCCAAAATATGGGGGTGGGTTTTTAAAAATCTGACAAAAAGAGAGCGTAGCCAGCAACCCCTCCTGGGTGCGTTGTGCACGGACCCCTGGTGAAGCCTTGCAGCAGTTTGAAGATGCCAAAAAAAAAGGGAAAAAAAAAAAAATAAGTTGTTCCGCACGATCCCGTGGGAAAAAAAAACATCCCAAAATTTATTGGGAAAAATTTAAAGAAAAATCAGGGCCGGTATTTCAGCCCGCTGAGTGAGGCGTGGGTTTTGCGGTTTTTCACCTGCAAGTGGAAACTAAATAATGCTGACGCGTTTTCCCGGGGGCCTTTTAAAGTGCGGCCCCCTTTGTAAAAGAAATACTGAAAAATCCCAAAAAGCATGATTAAAATATAAGATCAAGGGCTTAAATTTAAAAATGATTAAGATTAAAATTACCTCCATCCCCTTTTTGTGGGCACGCACCCCCACGCAGAAGAAAAAGACGCATGTTGCGTCCCCGGGAAAAGAAAAAGGTAAATTTTTTGGGGATGCGCACTAGCAAAAATTTAAGCGCGACCCCGGGAAAAAGAAAGGGGTTCTGCGCTTTCCCCGGGCCCACCCGGGAAAAAGCAGGAACCAAAAAAAAACAAAACAAAAATCAAGAATGGATAGCGCAACATTGACACGAGGATAAAGCAATGGAATGTAAAAAATTTTTATAGGGAAAAGTGAAAAAGTGGGCACCCAATAATAGCTTTAAAGGGTTTTTCTCTTTAAAATTGAGGCCCTTTAGGGTTTTTGTAGTTGTATTTAACCAATAATCCAATTTAGCTTCCCCTGTTATGCGAAAATTGCACCTTTTTTCCCCAAACCCCTTTTGGGGGCCCTTTAAAATTTTTTTTTTATCCTCGTATTTTTAAAAGGGCTTTCAACTGAAATTTTTTGTTTTCTGGATAAAAGTGTTGTGGTTAAAACCAAAATTTTTTTTCTATCTGTAGGTTGGTTTAAAACCCCATTTACATGTTCCCAAAAAATTCTGGAAATTAAACTTTCTGGTGGGGACTAAACCAAAGATTTTTAGTTTACCCCCTGAGCACCAAAGGGTAAGTAGAATACATTTTTAGTTTCAACCCGGAAAGAAATGTTTGGTTGGGGTATGTCTGATTCCCTAACATATTTGTAAATTCTTTACCAGGGCATGCAAAGGAACATGTGCGGCACTGTCTTAGTCCGCACTTAAAGAATCCTTTGCAATTGAGCCAAGTTGAAAGTTTTTTTTGATCAACAAATGTGTTGGAGGTAAGTAAATTGCCAAGAGTTTTAGCTTTTCTTGGTACAATTTTACATCCTTTGGACAATATATTGTCCAACACTGTGTCTCCATATAAAATAGGGAGATATTTATACACAATATTCTTAATGGTATTGAACTGTTTTGTATGATCCAATACAAGTGTCGGTATATTGTTGTTCAATTGATTTGATTGTTTTTGTACCAATAAATCTTTTCTATCTCTATTATGTATTTTTTTCAATGCTGTTGATAATAACTGTTGTGGATAGCCTCTACTTTTTAATCTTGTACATATCTGTTTGGATTCAGAATTATCATCATCTTGAGAGCTGCAGTTACGTTTGGCTCTGATTAATTCCCCGGTGGGGATGGCAGTTTTAGTAGACTTGGTATGATAACTAGAAAAGTGCAGTATAGTATTGCCGGCGCTGCTTTTTCTATAAGTTTTGGTTGAGATGGTTTGATTAGGAATGCCCTCTAAATGTAAATCTAAAAAGTTCACCGAACAGGTGTTGTGTGAATGAGTGAATGAGAGATTGAATGGATTGTTGTTTAGATAGAACATGAAGGAGGGCACGGCAGATACATCTCCCCCCCACAAAATGAGGAGATCATCGATATATCTACCGTACCACTCCAGCTGCTCTAAAAACGGATTATGTGTGGAATGTATATATTGTTCCTCCCACCATGACATGGTTAAATTTGCTAGGGAGGGGGAGTATTTAGCCCCCATTGAAACCCCTGTAAGCTGTAAATAATATTTTTGATTGAACATAAAATAGTTATGAGCCATGAGAAAAACAACAACATCCACAATGTATAATTGTAAATTTGATGTATACCCACTGTATTTCGATAAATGGTGAATGCCAAATGGTACTTGGTGGGGGATGTGGATTAATGATCAAGTCAAGGTAACCAGTAAATTTTTTTACCCAAACAAACATCACGCATAGAAACCAGGACGTCCCGTTGTCTTGGGGAACCCTGGAAACGCTTGACTGGGGTTGGGGGGGCATTTCCCCTTGGGCATTTTCTCCTGTGTAAAATTTTATGCCCGACACTTTGGTCGCATGGGAGGATAAAGGGAAATTTTTTATGGTTTTTTAGGAATCCCCATAGATGCCCGGTTTACTGGAAATTTATTGAAGATGAAAATCACCCTTTTTTATTAAGGACACCTAGTTGTAATCCCTCTTCTATTAATTTTGAGATCTTAACATTAAATTTAGTTGTGGGGTCCCCAGGCAATTGTTTGTACGTGATGGTATCTGATAACAGATCTAGCATACCCTATGTATTTTTTTATCCAAAAAATGAAAAAATTTCCCCCTTGTCTGCCATTCGGATTTCAACATTATCTGCATCTTTCAAGCGTTTTAAAGCTGAATATTGCTTAGCTGTAAGATTAGACAAATTACTCCCTAGTTGGTTATTTTGTAATGCCCGGAGATCTCTCTCAACCAGAAACTGAAAATGGTCCATGGCCTCAGTCCTAGTTTGCACTGGGTAAAAATCTTGATTGCTCATGTGGAAAGTCTCTGGTTGCACGAATAGATGGAAATCATCAGGATTTGCCTCACTATGTAGTTCCTGGAGAGTCAATAGGGAAATTTGTTCCTGAAATTTGAGTCCCTGATATTGGTTAGGGGTAATAGCCTCTGATGCATTCTGGATGTCATCTTCTTGGTAAAAATGTCTTCTGACAGTGAGATTACGCACAAATTTATTTATATCTCTGATGGTAAAGACTAGGTTAAAGTTATCCTTGACCGCAAAATTTAAACCAAGGGACAATACTTGTTCTTCTTCTGTCGTCAAGGTTATCGATGAAATATTGTGAACTGCTACCGTTAGATCTATGTTTTCTTGTTGTCCTGTTTCCTCGTTTGCATACGTTGAAGATCTTTTGTGGTGTTTGCGACCTCCTCTGTGGCCCCGTTTTTTGAACGATTATTTCTTTTATTCTTGTTCTTATGTGCCATTTTGTAATAAGATGTGCTTGCTCCATTGTCGCTTTGAGATGAGTGGTCACGGGAAGTATCTCTCGACGTGTCAGGATTGGACTCTGACGTATCTGAGTCTGTGGAGCCAAAGCTTACTCTCTTGTTCTTATTTCTGTGATGTCTCTTTCTTTGTTGTTTCAGAATGGACCTTGGTTGACCAATGTATGCAGTTCTTCTACCCCACTCGCACACTTGATTCAGTGCATAGTCCTGCATGTCTCTGTTGAATTTGCATTTCTTATTTTCCATGATCGCATTTTCAAGATTGGAAATGTTGTCCTTCATTTTCTGGACTTCTTCCGAATAGGTAGATAAATCTTGATATTCCACTATGGAGGTTTGCAATTCCTTTATTTCTTTAGAAATTTCTTGTATTTTGAGTTCTTCATTTTTAGTAATGAGTTGTATTAGCTTGATAGAACAAGATGACAAAATATCATTCCAATCAGAGACGAACTGCTCATTATATATCGTTGTGGGAATCTTTTTGAGCCGCAGGCCCCGTGGAATCATGTTCTTTTCCAAGTAGTTATTTAACGTTTGTAAATCCCACCAGATGCGAGTTTCATGCATTGATTGCTTTTCCAACATCTTGATTTTTGTAGTAAACTCCACTTGTCGTTGATTACTTGCTGTACCAACATCAAAAACTTGAGCTACTTTAGTTAATCTTTGACTTCGATCATGTAGCATGATGTAAGGTACTGGGTGACACACCGTTACCACAAAAAATATGTATATATATTTGTTTGTTCGATATCTCACTCAAAACTCATTAAGACAAGGATCAAGCACACATAAACGAAAGTGCACGGCTATGCAAAAACAGGCTTGACATACTCACTGACAAATAGAGAGCGTAGCCAGCACCATCCTGGGTGCGTAGTGCACGGACCTCTGCTGAAGCCTTGCAGCAGTAGAAGAATGCCAGGGAAAAACAATAAGTTGTCCAGCACGATCCAGTGAAAATAAAACATCCAAGATTTATTGAAAATTCAAAGATAAAATCAGCAGAGTATACAGCTGCTAGAGTGAGGAACGTGGTTAGCGGTTGTCCCCTGCAAGTGGAGCTAAATAATGCTGACGCGTTTCGGGCTTAAAGTGCGCCCTTAGTCATAGCACTACTGAAAACATCTAAAAGCATGATATATATAAGATCAAGACTAATTGCATAATGATTACAGATGTAGATTACCTGCCATCCTGTGTGTGGGCACGCACGCCGCAGAAGAGACAGCAAGTCGCGTCCCGGAAATGAAATGACGTATTTCCGGTGATGCGCACTAGCAAAAATGAAGCACGACCTGAAAAGAGAAAGGTTACTGCGCATGCGCGCCGACACAGGGATAAGCAGGAACAAAAAACAACAAAAAACAAAAATCAAGAATGGATAGCGCAACATTGACACGAGGATAATGCAATGGAATGTAAATATATGCATAGGAATAGTGCAACAGTGTCACCTAATAATAGCATAAAGATTCTCTCTTAACATTGAGGCCCTGAGGTGTAGTAGTATTTAACACAATAATCCAATGAGCTTCTCTGTTACGCAGAAGTCGCACTATATCCCCACCTCTTGGTGGCCTACAAATTTTTTCTATCGCTCGTATTTTTAACGTGCTGCAATCTGAATTGTGTTGCTGTATAAGTTCTGAAAGACCAATTTGTTTAAAATTAAAGGGTTTGGTCCCTCATTTACATGTTCCAAGAATCTGTACTTAAGCTTTCTGGTGTTACTACCGGAAATACGCTTTTAAAATTTCCGGGCGCGACTTTCGCCCTCTTCTGAGGCGTACGTGCCCCCCAACCCGGAGGGGCGGGAAAAATTTTCATCTGTAATCTTTAAATGCAAAAGTCTTGATTTTAAATAAATCATTTTTTTAGATTTTTTTCATAGTGCAAATAAAAAAAGGGGCCCGCTTTTTTAACCCCCGAAAGGCGTAAACAATATTTAGCTCCACTTGCAGGGGAACAACCGCTAACCACTTTCCCCTCACCTAGAAATTTTTTATACTCTGCTTTTTTATCTTTAAATTTTTTAAATAAAACTTGGATTTTTTTAATTTTCACGGGATCGTCCCTGGACAATTTTAATTTTTTTATTTCCGGGGTTTTAAAAAAACACAAGCTTGGTGACATATTTGGATAGTTGGGTGAGGTACGAAAGAATAAAAAAGGGGGAGGGGGTTTTTACAGAACTAAAAAAACAAAAAAGGGGGTTTATTATTATCTCTTCCTGAAAAAAATCCATCCCCATGAAAGGGAATATTTTTCCCGGGTCCGCACCCAAGTAACCCTGGAGGGCGGGATTGGAAAAAAATTTTGGCCAGCAAAATCCTTTTGGGGGAAGGGGTTTGGGTTTTAATTGGGAGCACCCCGTCCCAGATCACAACAGGGATTTTTTCCCTGAAATTTAAACCAAAACTTTTGATTATTCCTGGGGTAGCTGCTCCAAAAGCCCACATGTGGGAAGGGACAAGTGAGAGTCAGCACAGGCAGAAATTATCCCCAAAAACCCCCTATCTTTCCCGGGTACTCAAAAAGGGGGGGGTGTACAAAACTACATTGCTGCAGTTTTAAAAAGCCCGGGTTCCCCCTCTAAACCCAAAAAAAGTTTTATTTTCCCCAATTTTTGGGCCAGGAACCCAAGTCAAAGCCCAAATTTCCCAAGGGCCCCCCTTTTTTTACCCGCCAAATGGTGCAGTTCAAGTCACTTAAAAAGCAGCCTGGGGGTGACCCGGCCCCCCCTTTAAAAAAGGCACAAAAAAAAAATTTTTGGGGGGGGTGGGGGGGAAAAAAATTGGTTTAGGGGTTTTTAAAGGGGTGTAATGGGAAAATGAAAGGTTAATTTTAAAATTTGGGAAAATGAACCGGGACACTGCAGCAGACCCAAAAAAACTGTGCAAGTGGTAGGATTTTTTGCAGGGGGCCCTCAGAGTTTGGGCTAGGAGAAATTTAAAGGGAGAAAACCATAGCCCTCTCTATCTGACCCCAAAAAGGGGGTTTGAGTCGTTGAACAGTTTTATCTAGGCTCCCGCAAAGATGGACTGTTGGGGTTTATAATGAAAAGGGGGAATAATATTGCTGATACTCTTAGGGTTTTACAGCTTTTGTTGAGGGATTTAACAGCCCCTGCTCCCTAACTGAAAGCCTGCAAGCCAAAAGTGGGGGCAAAAGTGATTCCCCCCCTTTACAACTCCCAAAAGGGCCTTTTGATTTAAATTTTCTCAGTCTGAAAAGGAAAAGAAAGTGTTGTTTGTTCCCCATTGAAATTGACACGGGTGGGGGAAAATTAAAAACAGGGGAGGGGGAAAACCCAAAAACAAAATTTAAAATGCATTTTTTGCAAAAAACCGGGCCATTTTAAGGGAAAAATTGGGCCAGATTTTTTTCTGGGCTGCAAACCCCCCCCGGCTCAGACCACTGATAAAAGGGCCCCCGACCCCCCTTTCAATGGGAGCTGGAAAACCCCCTTTTACCAGTCCCCCCCTGAAAAAGTTTTCAGAAGAAGGTGGGGCCCAAATAAAACATAAAGGGGGGTGGGAGAATGGGAAAAGAAATTTCCTTTTCCTAGGGGATACAGGGGCAGCCATATCAGTCCCTTTTTTTTTTTTCCCAAAAGGGTCCCAATCCCAATCTGATTTGAGGACTGAGAAATCACAATCCTTTGAAAGGACTAGGGGGAAAATAATAATTTTTAAAAATTAGCCGTGTTTTTTTTAAAATTTAAAAAGGGGACAAAATTTGTCATTTAAATTGCTTGCCCGTGAGGGATAAACCACTTTTTTTTTTGGTACTAAATGTGTTAAAAAAACTTGGTCCCCAAATTAAAATTTTGGAACCTGGGCGGTGAAGAAAGGTAGAAACAAAGCTACAAACCACGAAAAATTTTTGCATGCTGGCTGCATTTTTCTGAACCATTTTCTTTTTTTGTTTTTAAACCCAAAAGGGGGAAATTTCCACCTATTTCCCTTCCCAGGTACCTGAAAAGGGTTGGGGGCCGGGGTCAAAAACAAATTTGGTAGGCTGCAAAGCCCCCGCTCCCCCAAAAAGGGAAACATTTAAAACCAGTTTATTTCCCCTGGGTCAGACAATAGCCTCTCAGAAATCCACCAAAAAGGATGCAAAGGGTTTCAGAAAATTTTGATCAGTTATTGAATTTCAAAGCCCATAAAGGAAAAACACCCCCATTTAAAACCCCCTTTTTTCCCAAAATAAAGAAAAAAAACCCAAAAGGGTACCCTAAAACCCATCTTTTGGTTCAAAATTTTAAAGGGGAAATTCAAAAAGGGCCCACTTTTGGGGAACACCCCTTGGGTTCACCAATCCAAACAAAATTTTTGGGCGAGGTCCCTTTCCCAAAACAGCTGCCAAATTTTAAAGTCTTATTAAATTTGGCTAATGTCTTTTTCAGTTTCCCATTGAAACCCTGACGCCAATTTTTGGGTTTCCCAGCCACTTTCCCAAAAAAAAGGCAGTTTAAAGGGACATTTTTTTGCCACAAGGGGCGCAAAACCCCCGGCTGTACACACGGGCATTGCAGTCAGTCCTGCAATCAGGGGATCAACCACTGGGTTGTCGTACTTCTGCAGAAAGGTGGATGATTTATTCCCTGTGTGCAGACATTTTGCCAATCTCCCCCAAACAGCTAAAACCCATCTGCTTCTTTTCCCCTAGCGGACAGGGGCTGAAAGCCCCGTGAAAAATTTTCAATTTTGAAAAACCCAAAGGTTGTGTTCTTGGGTCACTTTTTCCTGCCCACAAGGTGCAAAACAATTGAAAAAAGGAAAGGAAAACTGCTATAAAACCTTGCCTTTTCCAAACACACTACAGAAATTGAGAATTTTCCTTGGCCAATCTCATACGGGTGGGCCCCTTGGCAAAGGGTTCGGGTTTTCCTTTTTTAAATGGAACCTTTTGTAGGGCCTGTCTTTCTATTTTTTCCTTTTTTCCCCCTTTCCCCCCACGGGGCAATTGAAAACCCTTCCACTTTTTGAAGTTTTCCCATCCTACCTTTCCTCCACCCCTTTTGAACCCCAAACTACTTTTTGGGCCCTTTTCCTCTGAGACTTTTGGGTCAGCAACAGGTGTTCCACACAACAACAGGGTTTGGGACCCCAACCCTTTTGGGGATACAACTCCATATGTTCTGGACACGTACACGAGGGGGCCCCCTCATGTCAAGGGCCAAGCTGCGTGCAAAAACTTGTAGAAAAATCCTCAAAATTTCCCCTTTGGACAAACCCAATTTGACTGTCCGACACCTCATGACATTAAAAGCATACTGACAAAAGGTACAGCCAAAAAAAACCTCCCCCCTTGCCAGACCCTTTAAAAGATGCAATGTTTCCCCCATTGGGTGCCACCAAACAACACATTTTCCAAAAAGGGGCACTACATTGAAAAAACCGAGCTACCCCTACCCGCCAATAGATTACATGGTTCAAAAGGGGGAGGGCGGGGAAAAAAAGTTTAAATTTTTAAAAAACCTTTAAGGGCACAGAATTGCCCTTATCCCCCCAAGATTATTTATATCTAAACAACAAGAAACAGTAGGATTTGAAAAAGTTGAAAGAAAACCCCTTGGGCTAAAAAATGATTTTAGTTTAAATTTTTAGATGGCTCCAGAAATTTCAAGGAGATTTATGGGCGGGTTTTCCCAAAAATGGATATTCTGTGGCACACAACATGGGCACAAAACTTTGGCCCAAAGGCTTCCACCCCAAAAATTTTTGGGGCAAAGGGACTTCGACACTCTCTTTAAGGTGTAGAGTTGGGGAAAGGAAGAACCCGCTAATATTTTCAAAAACTCAAAAAACGCCTCGGGAAGCACACGACAAGGGCCCCCTTTTGGGGGAGCAAGAAGTTTTCCTGACCCCCTTCTGGCCCAAATCAAACAAGAAAGGTTGGGGCAAATAAAGGGGGCTTATTTGGGCCCCCTCTAATTTTTAAACCCGAAAGGGTGCGATAAACAAGGGAAAGGGTCATACCAAACACAATACCCTCGAAACTAAAAAGGAAAAAGCCTTTGCTGATAGTGTGGGGAAAAAGAGGGAGCTCTGAAACCCCGGGGAAAAAAAAAAAGAAAAAAGGGAAACGGTTTTTCCCGGGCCCAAAAGCTTTTCAATCAAAAAACCTAGGTGAGTGTCCTTTAAAAACCCTTTTTCTAACCGGGGAAAAGCAGAAGAAAAGGGAAAAAAATGGGCGAGATTGGGGGGCTAAAGAAAAAGATGGCATATGGGGGGAAATCTACCAAAAACCTGCCTGCCCCCGAGCCCTGTTCCCGATGAAAGGGGCCCAAACGGGGCATTTGGGAAAAAAGCATAATTTTTAAAAAGGGGCCAGGGTTGCCACTGTTTTACAAACCAAAGGATTTGCTTTCCAAGGGTTTCCCGCACCTGGGAGCAGACTTTGTTTCAAGGTTTTTATGTTTTTTGCACTGAACCAAACCCGGACGACTGTAAAACCCCCGAAAACAATCCAAAATCACTCTAACCTTTTTACAGATTTAACCCAATTAATTCAACTTCCTCCCGTGGGCAATTTTGAATAAAAATTGCTTGTATGTGTTTTATCCTTTTCAGGATTGGGCCGGGAAACATTTTTCCTTTTAACAAAGCCCCAAATCACCCGTAAAAAGCAAAGAAACTTCTGGGGGGGTTTTTGTGCAGGTTTTGGAGTCCCGGAGGAAAATTGAATCAAACAGAGGTACCCAAATTTACAGGGGAAAAATTAAAAACAACACAAAATGTTTCCCCCCAGGAAAAACACAAACGTACCAAATGCCTTATCAAACCCCAGAAACATTTGGGAAAATAAAAGAACTAAAAAGGAAAATTTTAAAAATTTAAAAAATTCAAAAAACCATAGGGGGAGACAGGAAGCCCCCCAACAAAGTGGTTCCCCTTCCCCCCCCCCCCCCCTTGGGTTTTCGGTAAAAGGGACGGCCAAACAAATTTACCCGGCCTTTTCTCCCTATGGGGAATTTCTATTTGGAATTTTTCCCCCGATAAGGGTATTCCAACCCCCGTCAGATTTCAAATCCAGCCCTGGCACATTGACCTCCCAAGTCATTCCCCCTAAAAAAAAGGTTTTAAAAAAAGACCCCATGATCAAATGTATTCTTCCCCCCAACCCGAAATTCCCCAGAAGGGGAAAGCACACACTTGAGCCCAAAAGACTTGGGGGGTGATTAAAAAGACCGTGAGAAAAGTTTTAGCCAAGGGTTTGAAAGGTCCCTTTTTTAAGTACTTCGACCACAACCCCCCCGTGAAAAATTAAGGAAAGCCGAATTGGATCCATCTTCCCAAAGGGAAAAAGTTGGGCTAAAAAAACCCCAAAAATTTACGAAATCTTTCCCGAAACGCTGCATCTGATTCCGACAGAGGGACCCACCCTAAAAACACTTAATAAAGAAGGGAAAAATAAATTTTTATAAAAACCACCACTGATTCTAAATGAAGGGCAAAAAAGTATCAGATTGTTGGATATTTAAAAACACAAACCCCGTGTCACCTCCCCCGCCCCCATATGGGTGTTCCCTTAAAAACAAAAAGGGAAAAGTTTTGATTAAAAGTAGTCCCCGGATAAAAATTTATAAAAATTTTATGAATTGCCCCCCACCCCTAAAAAAAGTTAACACTAAGTGTTCCCAAAAACAAAATTTTAGGTTTGGGTTTCCCCCAACCCCGGTGGTTGGCCAATGTTTTTGTCTAAACCCCAGGAGGTACACAGATAAAAGGGCCCTTTTAGAGGGGGTAGTTGGGGTTTCCCCGAACTCAAAAGAAATCTGCCCCAATTTTTTTTTGGAGAAGTTCCAATGAAAGGGAAACCCCAAAATTAAACTTTGGGAGAAAATTTTTGCAAGGGTGGAAGCTGCTTTCCATAGCAAATCCTCATTATTAGAAAGGGGGAATAAAAAAAATGCTTTTTGGGAATGGGGCCCAATTTCCTTTCCCCCTGCAAGGGACGACTCCCTGTCCCAAAATAGCTGGGTTTCTGAATTTTCCCAAAATTTTGAACTTCCGAAAATATCCTACACACCTAATCTTAATAATTGGCTACTTCTATAGGATATTGTAAACCCATGGGGGAAAAAAAAAAAGGTGGGGTTTTGTGTCCCAAGGGAAAAAACGAATTGTACACTATCACATCAGAAAAACATGGGCATTCACACTTTTTAAAAAAACTACCAAAGAAAATTTTTTATTGGGTTTTGTGGGAACAATGCTTATAAAAGGGTACCGGGCAAGTAAAAGGTTCCTGTACTTCTAGCAAACTGACCCCCAAACCCCCAAATTTAACGTTTCAAAATTAAAAAATCCCTGTCCCAATTTAAAAACCCTACCATACTCCAAATTAAACGACAAACAATAACAAAACCCCCTAAAAAAAGGAAAGGGCCCCAGTAAAAATGGGTGTTGGGGGAAAAAAATACCAGAAATAACTTTATATGGCCCAAAGGTGGGTGCAGATCTGGGGTAAAAAAATTTGAACCCCCTGATATCTAGATGATCAATAAAAACTATACTGGAAAAATGGGAATTTTTACCAACTACATACAGAGGCAAAAAAAAAAAAAACAACAAATCAAAATGCCTTTTAGTTTTAGATTATCTTTCTTCCTCTTTTGGGCGGAAAAGTGCGCCATTGTTTTGGGCGAATGTTTGTCACTAAATTGACCCAAAGGGAAACTGCCAAATCCGCAAGGGAGATAGACCAGGTAAAAAATTCAGGGAAAAATTGGGGAAAAAAAAAATCAATGAACAAAAGACACATGGTGGGGTAGCACTTTTTCATTTTTTAAATCCAGCAAAAAGGGTTAAGGGGAAAAGGGGGGGTGGCTGTTGGAATACTAAAAACCTATTGTGGGAAGTTAAAAATAAACTTTTGCTTATATTGTTTTATTTAAACTTTTACAATGTTTTGTGGGAAAAAGGGGTGAGCAAAATCCAAACCGAGAGACCCAAAAAATAAAAGGTATTGAATAAGGTTAAAAAATACAGAAGCACATGCAGGAACGTGAAGGGCTAGGGCCCCAAGTCCCCATTGACATTTGGTCCAAACCCGAAAAAACCTTTAAAAGTTTTTAGGGCGTATAAAAAACCCTCTCAAAAAGGGGGAATGTTTTGGAATTAAACCTCTTGTTTCTATCCCCCCCATCTTGTATCTGCCCCCATTTTGGGATATTTTACTCATATAAAAGCATATTTGTCCCACAATTTTAAATGTAAGGAATGTGCCAGACATTACAATTCTTTTCTTTTCTTGTGGGGCCCCAGAGAACCAAAAAAAGGTTTAGGTTTTTCCATTGAGCCCCTTAAAAAGACATAAATTTTCCCAATAAATAAACTCACTGTTGGGGACCTTGGGAAAACAATGTCTAGTTTTTTTAGAAAAGATTTGTTTTGTTTTATCTTGTTTTATTTTTTTAAAAAAACTAATTGGGATACTTCACAAATTTAAAGTTTTTTCTTTTACATTGTAAAACACTAATTTTAAAACTAATAATTTATGAAACTCTTTGGCCCAATTTTGAAAAGAAAATAGGGTTTTTTAAAAACAAAACAATTTGGGAAAAAAACCCGGGAGAATTCAACAGACATACAACTGTGTGTATGTGTGTTTGTTTTGTTCCATTCAGGCCTGAATATACACTAATTTGGAGCTCTGCAAACATACCATAAAGGGAACCATTGAATTTCCCTATCAGTCATGATACTGCAAAGACAGGAGCGATTTGAGTCACATGTTTAACTGTTTATTTGTTATAACTCCTGAGGACTCTGTTGCCTCATTTATGTGCTGCACCACGTTTGGTGCTTAAAATTTAAAATGAGAGTTTTCACTATAGATGCTGCGTGCATAACTATTATTGTCAATATTTTTATTTTACCCATTGAGTGATTCGCATTTGTGATGTATTTCATATCTTGTTTGACGAAAGCTCTTAATAAAGACATGGTTTAAAAAAATAAATAAATAAATCTTATCAACAATCATGATTGCGAATTCAAATCGAGCCATTTCCGCAGCTTCCTGTACTTTTGGCGGCCAACAAATCAGCACAGAGAACAGAGTGGGGTCAAGAACGTCACCAGTGGGAGGGAGGGTGTAGGGATCTCATTGGCTGATAAAATCACATGACCCTGTTTTATCTATGTCACGGCATTTCCTGCTCGCCGCCATTAGCTTCCACACTGTGAACTGAACGCATCTCTCCCTCTCTCTGCACCGCTTTTTTCAAAGCAGGCAGACACCAATTGCCAGCGTTTTCATAAAGGAAAAGCTGCTAGATAGATTAGTTAGGTTAGGGTACAGCAACATCAGGCAATTCTAGTCATTATGAGTCAGAGGTTTGGAAACAGCTGCATTCCCCTAAACTTCCTCGGTTCATTTTCTGAGGGGGGGTGGAGGGGGCGCTTGGTTCAGAGGGACAGATTATACATCAGATGCAACTACGTTAATCTCTCACATCAAATCACTGTGAGAAAGCAGCATATTTTATTTCTGCATTACCCTAAACTTCCTGGCAGCAGTTTCTGAGGAGGGGGCCGCTTGGGTGTGGGGGGAACTTCTGCATCTGACACAGCTACATTAATCTCTCATAAGAAATCACTCTTCTATAGAGTTTTATTCTGGAAAATGTCATTCCTTGGCCACAAAGTCTGTGCCACAGTGTAATATGGACAGCCAGTGTACAGGACACTTAGGAAATCAGCCCTAAACAGAAATAGTTTTGATACACAGCTTTTTGGCAGAAAACTTCATTCCGTTCCCTTTATTCGCATGCAGCAGTTTTTTTTTATGGGGAGGTGGGGACAGCCGGTGTAAAAGACCCCGTTCTTCCATAAGACCCAATTTCCAAGATATTCCAGAGAAAAATATTCTGTTTATAATCCTTAATGCATGTCGCATAAGACCACATTGCTTGGTTATTCCGTAGAAAAAAAGTGAATTGTTAGGGCTTGTTCACACGGAGAGCGGACCACCAGACGGATCTAAACAATTAGCAGTGACTTTATCACTATGACGAACACGCAGCGTCGTTCAAATGAGAGATCGCCACTGTGTGTTTCAAAAGCGCCGCTCAGGTCCGTCTTGAAAAGAATTGGCATGCAATTCTTTTCAAGACGGACCCGAGCGGCGCTTTTGAAACACGCAGCGGCGATCTCTCATCTGAACGCTGCTGTGTCTTCCTAATAGCGAGCAGTGATAATCTCACTGCTAATTGTTAGATCCGTCTTGGGGTCCACTGTGGCGGTCCCCAAGACGGATCTACAAAGCGCTTGTAACACGGAGTGAAAACTCAGTGTGAACAAGGCCTTAGTCCTACTTGGCAGTTCTAAATTTTAAGGGCTGAAGGAAGAACACTGTTGATTGGTTGTCAGAGTTGTTCCACAATACCTAATTTCATAGATATTCCGTAGAAAACATTTCTATTTCTACCCTGGTTGTCAGAAAAAAATGCATTTTTTAGATAATCCGTAGAAAAATTTTCTATTTGAACTCCTGGTTGTCAGTTGTGGGAAAAGACCACATTTATTACATATTCCGTAGAAAGAAGTCAATTGCTAGTCCTATTTGGCAGTTGTAAATTACTGTACAGAGACTGAAGCAAGAACACTGTTGATTTGGTGTTATGGCTCTTCCACAAGACCACATTTCACAGATATCCGATAGAAACAACTGTGTTTCTAATCCTAGTTGCCAGTTAGAAATGATAGGGATTTCAGAACATTTGTGATTTGCTGTCTTTGCAGTACAGTTCCTCAATAAGAGACTGTGAAAAAATCTTCTAGACCTTTTTAATATTTATCTTTCTGAACATGGAGCGAACTACAGGTAGTAAGCAAACAAAGAGGGGGCAGGACGTGGTGCTAGAGGTACGAGAGAAGGCAGTCCTTCGAGTGCTCTGGACAACATACAAGCGAGCACATTGTCAGTTGCAGGACTGTCAACCCTGTCATTGCTCGGTCGGTTACCTGTGAATCTCAGTAATGAAGAGAGTCACCAATCTGTTCAGTGGGTAACGAAACCTGCATCCAGCGGTTTTACCTCGTTGTCCTCTCAGTCACGGCCACAAATGTCATCATCGTCAGCATCAGTCCAACCTGAAGCAAACACAGCCCAAATGTCAACCAATGTACAGACCACTTTGAATAATCCATATTCTGAAGACCTCTTTGATGACACAATGCGGTTGGGGTCAGAAGGCAATTCAAAACATCAAGAGGCCAAAGAGGATGATTTTGTCTGCTCTGACACCCAATCGCTGATGGCGTCAGAGGAGAAGGAAGACGGCAGACATTCCGAGCGGTCGGCAACGACTTGAAGTGCCTGTGGCTTCTAGCCCACAGCTTCAGGATGTAGACTGTCAGGACGAGAGAGATCACACATGTGAAGTCACATGCTCTTTTTAGCAGCATTTACTTGCAAGCGCCTCATCAGTGGACGAGGAGGAAGATGATGGGGTAGTGTCAGTGTGGGGCCAGCCTCAGAAAGGGAGAGTGTGGTCGCCCAAGTCCTCTGATATTAATCTGCCAGCCATGGTCAGTGTTGGCAGTGGAAACACCACTACTAGGTTATCACCATCAAAAAGGTCCAGGACCTGTGAAGCCTAGGCCTTTTTCGATCAAGCCTCAGATTCGCCGACCTACGTCATATGCCGGATTTGCCGTCAACGCATCAGTAGAGGCAATAATCTAAAGTCTTTAACCACCATGAACATGAATAGACACATGCATCTAAAGCATGAACTGAAGTGGAGGAATCACTTGGAGAGAAAAGGCCACACAGGTCCTGAGCATCCAAACACTATGACACCCTCTGTCTCCTCCTTCACCATTTCCAAGACCAAGCGGTCCTCTGCTGCCCATGTCCTGGAGTGGCATGAGCAAGCATCAGCCTCAGTGCCACACACTGTCGCCCGATTACCACCACCAGAGACACAGCCTACCCCTTCTCCTTCCACCAGTTTGACCTGCACGCCATACAGCGGCCAGTCTAGCAGCCAACATTCTGTGTACTAGGTGTGGGAGCAGAAGAAACGCTTTCAGCCCAACCATCCTAAAGCCAAAAGCCTGAATGTTGGCATTGCCAGGCTCTTGACCTTGGAAATGTTGCCTTTCCGACTGGTGGACCCAATGGGTTCTGCCACATCATGGCCCTTGACTGCCCCCAATACCAGATGTCGAGTAGGCATTTCTTTTCCAGAAAAGCCGTCCCTGCCCTGGCCAGCCATGTGTCAGAAAAAATCTCCAGCATGTTAGCTGCATCTGTGTCCAGCAAAGTACATCTGACCACAGATACATGGACTATTAAGCACGTTCAAGGGCGCTACATCTGTGACAGCTCACTGGGTGAGTTGGGTGGATGTCTCTGGTGATGATGGTGGGTCTCCGGCTTGGCACACACTCTTCCACACTGCAGGAATGGTGCAGTTTCCGATCCCCAAGCTCCAAGGTTAGCATCACGTGCCAAGAGAAACCAGGCCATGTTGAAATTGATGTGTCTTGGAGACCGTCAACACAAAGGTCAAGAGCTGTGGACGGCACTGCGCAATGACATCAAGCAGTGGCTGGGTGCTAAGAACCTAGCGCCAGGCAAGGTGGTGTGCGACAATGGGTGAAATCTCCTTGCCGCCCTTAAGATCGGTAGGCTTGCGCACATCCCTTGCCTGGCACACGTCATGCACCTGGTCATATAGAACTTTCTAAAGCGCTACCCAGCTCTTGACTGCCTGCTGAGGAAGGCTCAATGTCTGAGCTCACACTTCCGGTGTTCGCACCCTGCTACAGCCCAACTGGCTGCGTTGCAGCGTCATCTTGGCCTCCCCATCAACTGTCTCATTGTTGACATGGCAACACGCTGGAATTCCACCCTCCACATGTTCCAGCAATTGTGGCAGCAGCGTAATGCCATTACGCAGTACGAAGTGGCGCTTGGCCTGACAAGCTGTGGTGCGGACTTCGGGGTGTTGAGCCATAGAGAGTATCAAAATGAACATCAGTTACCGGGTGGCCACCCTCCTTGATTCACGTTACAAAATGAAAGTCAGCAATTTCCTTCCACCCACACAAATTGATAGTAGAATGCAGGAATATGAAACCATTCTCATTGATCAATTCAAGACATCTGTTGTGTCTGCTTCACTTTCTAACGGTCAAACAACGTCAGCAACATGACAGCAGTAGAGTGGCAAGGAATCATAGTAGCAGCAGCAGCAGGCATTGTGGCAGAAGCCTAATGGGTGGCCTGTGGCAATTGTTATTTACCACCTTACCAACGCCTGTAATGCAGGGCACAAATCAGACACACAGAGACTGCCTTAAGACCATGGTCCACGACTACCTGCGGCTCAACAGCGATGTTTTTGGACATCTTCCGGACCCAATCGACTTCTGGGTGTCCAAAATAGATGAATGGCCCAGGCTTGCTCGGCACGCCATAGAAGTGTTATCCTGCACAGCAGCCAGCGTCATCTCAAAACGGACCTTCAGCACAGCTGGAGGAGTGATAACAGACAAACGTATCCGGATTTCCACTGGGAAAGTGAATCGTTTGACTTTTATCAAAATGAATCAAGCGTGGATCTCTGATGAATTTTTTTTGCCCCATTTGCCGAGATCACCGATTAATAGCAGGTCTACTTCACAATGTGAACTATACATTCCTCTTTGAAAAAGAAATGGTCCTATTGAAAAAAACTTTTTTCAAAATACTCATTTCTTATTGCTAATTGTATTCAAAGTGTCCAAAAGGTCATTTTGCTGGTTTTGTGGTCAGGAGACTGTAAAAGACACCAATAGTAATGGTTTTATTGAAAAGAACCTTATTCCAGTTACTCATGTCTTTTTGAAAATTTTATGCAGTTTCAATGGTTTTGGGGTAATGCTGCACTTAAGATACAGCAATAGTCAAGGTCCTTTTCCAAAAAATGTTTCAAACAGTCATATCTTCTTCAAAATTTTAAAGTGTCCAAAAGGTCATTTTTTCCAACTTTTGGGGTCATGCTGCTGGAAAAGACAGCAATATGCAAGGTTCTATTCAAATAAAACTTTTCTTCCTGCTAATTTTATTTGGAGTGTCCATAAAGACATTTCTGCTTGTTTTGGGATCAGGCTACTGTAAAAGGGGTGCAAATAGGGCAGTACTCCTGTCAGTGGCCCTAATCAAAAAGGGGACCAGTGAAAGGTTAAAAACTAGTAATGGGTGGGGGCCCTATTTGATTTAGCTGCATGGGGCCCTGAAACGGTTGATAGATGACTGACGGCAGCCCTGGCTAACACCGCACCCTCTTTAACTACGGCCCTGTCAGGTGAACCACCGTGTTCCCTGTTGGGATGTTCTTGCAGCCATCTCATATATGATATGTTCTTTGGCCCTGGTGCAAAAAGGCATAGGGGGCTCCTCTCAGTTACCTTGGGCCATTTTCAATACCGGCGTCTTCTTACGTGTCAAAGGGACCCGTAGCAGCTGCTACCGCTGTACCTATTGTAGCTACACAGTCCTCAACTTTTCAGTTCCTTGCTGCAGTGTTGGAGGAACAGCCCGTGTACAAGATCGGTTTCTTCCATAAGACCCTATTTCACAGATAGTCGATAGAAACATTTTTGTTTATAATCCTAGTTGACAGTGGGAAATTATAGAGATTTAAGAACTCTTGCGATTTGCTGTCTTTGGAGTACAGTTCTTCAATAAGAGTCTGTGAACCAGTCTTCTAGACCTTTTTAATAGTTATATTTTAGAACATGGCCTGTCATCGCTTGGTCGGTTCCCTGTGTGTCTATTTTCTGAAGTAGAAGGGGAAAGGATCTCTCCTTAGGGAGAGCCACCAATAAATTGGTTGGTGTGAGGATTTACTCGCCTATCAGACCTCACTGACTGTTTTGCATAAAGCAAAAGGCTTATGGGAAAGGAGCTGAGGAACTCCACAGCGCACTCTATTGGATGTAATTTCTGAAGAGCAGCGCCAATCTGTTCTTCAGTGGTAAACACACCGTGCATCCAGTGGTTTTAACTCCTCTTCCTCTCAGTCATGGCCACAAATGGTCATCATCATCATCAGTCCAAATTGAAGCAAAGACGGGCCAAATGTCACCCAATAAACAGACCCTACTGGATAATCCATACTCTGAAGAGCCCTTTGATGACACAATGCGGTTGGGGTCAGAAGGCATTTCAAAAGATCAAGAGGCCCAAGAGGATGATTTTGTCTGCTCTGATTTCCAATCACTGATGCCCTCAGAGGAGGAGAAGGAAGCCATTTTCAAGGTGCGAAAATGACAAGCACAAGAGGCAAAAGGCGTGGAACCCGGTATATGTTCTCCAGATCCTTCCTTAAAGGGGATGTATCACTTCATCAGTTCGTGTGTTTCACTGTATTTTCAGGTTCTCAGCTCTATAAATCCGGGGGCGTTTCTTCCCCTCCCAGCTGAGTGTTTCTTAACTGAAGGGGGATGACATCATCCCCCCCTTCACTGTATATGCTCTAGCCCTTTCCACCCAGTCTGAGTCCACATGTCACTCTGTTCCTCTCCCTTTGCAGTCTTATTTTGTAAGAGCTGTTTACATACCACAGGCCTGCATTCAGTCGAGACAGTCTTTTATGAACTCAGAGCACTGATCTCTTCTCCTCTCACAGCTGGAGGTTTGTTACGGTTGAATCCAGACTTCTATGAACTCATCCAGAGCAGCACAGATCTCCCTTCTATGTTTACACGCAGGAGCATTTAGGCACTGAGGCACAATTCTGCTGTTTTCTGTTTGTAGAAGCAGATGCAATGCCTCTGTGTTTCTGCAGGCTGTGCAGAGTGAAATTGCTGCCGGCCCCTAATTCTGAGTGAGAGAGGCAGGAATGCTTGCTCCCGTGAATACAACCAGGGGCTGGACAAAATGTAAATTAGTAGAGCCGTCAGCCAATGAAATGCAAGGAGGAGGAATCCGAACGGCACTGGGGAACTGTGTTTACAGAAACAGAAGATAAGGATCCTGTGTAAACAAGACAGCTTTTCTAATGACATCCAATTCCAAAGTTGCTTGTTTTCACTGTCCCCTTATTCTGAAGACCATTTAATGAAATTATACAACCCCTTTAACATGATGTTCTGCCTTTGACAACATACATGTGCATCTACAAGAAGGGCGACATTGTGTACATTATGGGTATGGGCACCATACAAAAGGGCATGCCACCTAAATGCTATCATGGCAAGACTGGCAGGATCTACAATGTTAAACAGCATGCTCTGAGTCTCATTGTGAACAAGCAGATCAAGGGTAAAACCCTTGCCAAAAGAATCAACGTCCGTGTGGAGCACATTTGTGACTCCAAGAGCATCAGCCAGCGTTGCCAAGTGCAGCTCATTTCGTCCCAACTTGTGGAAAGGAACCTGAACTCCTTGAGCCAATTCCCGATGAGTTTATGTGACAATATCCTTTGCAAAATATTCCATTGTTGCTTAAGTATAAGGATATGATGGTGCTACCTAAGGTTTTTTCAAATTTTATATGGAGGGGCAAGCGCTCTCGTACAGGCAGAAATTTCTTAAGCGCTACCCAGGTCTTGACTGTCTTCTGAGGAAGGCTTGAGGTCTTAGCTCACAATTCCGGCATTTGCACACTGCTTTGACCCGACTGTCAGTGTTGCTACGTCATCTGGACCTCCCCGTTAACCGTCTGCATTTCTTCATGCAAATTGTATTGGGAGTGTGTATAAGGGCATTTTGGCTGGTTTTAGGGTTATGATGCTTTAAAAGACAGAGATACTCAATGTCCTATTCAGAAAACTCTTGTTTGAAATTTTCATTTCTTCCTGCGAATGTTATGCTGATGGTCAGTAAGGGCATTTTTGCTGCTTTTGTGGTCAGGTCAAGGTAAAAGACACCAATAGTAAAGGTCGTATTGAAAAAAGCTTAATTCAAATACTCTTTTATTCTTGCTAATTTTGAGTCTCCGAAAGGTCTTTTTTGCTGCTTTTGTGGTCATGCTGCTGTAAAAGATAGCGAAACTCAATGTCCTATTCAGAAAAATATTGTCTGAAATATTCATTTCTTCCTGCAAATTTTATTCTGAGGGTCCATAAGGGCATCTGTGCTGGTTTTGTGGTCATGCTGCGGTAAAGGACAGCGATAGTCAATGTCCTATTCACTAACATATTGCTTCAAATACTTATTTCTTCTGGAAAATTTTATTCTGAGGGTCCATAAGGGCATCTGTGCTGGTTTTGGGGTCATGCTGCGGTAAAGGACAGCGATCGTCAATGTCCTATTCACTAAAATATTGGTTCAAACACTTAATTCTTCTGGCAAATTTTATGCTAAGGGTCCATAAAGGCATCTGTACTGGTTTTGCAGTCATGCCACTGTAAAAGACACCAATAGTAAAGGTCTTATTGAAAAAAGCTTATTTCACACGCATCAAGGCCATCAAAATGAACAGAGGTTACTGGATGGCCACCCTCCTTGATTCATGTTACAAATCAAAAGTGAGCAATTTCCTTCCACCCACACAAATTGACAGTAGAATGCAGGAATTCGAGACAGGGCTCATTGACCAACTGGAGACATCTGTTACGTATTCTTCATGTTCTAATGTCACGGTGGAACAACGTCAGCAACGTGACAGCAGTAGAGTGGCAAGTAGCTGCAGCAGCAGCATTGGAAAAATTCTTGTTTGAAATAGTCAATTTCTTATTGGGAATTTTTATTCAGAGGGTCCATAAGGGCATTTTTGCTGGTTTTGCGGTCAGGCTACCAATAGGGCAGTGTTCTTGCCAGGGGCCGAATGAAAAAGGAGCCCTGGGATATGTTACAAATATGACGCAGCACCGTGTGGGCGACCCAGATGATTTTGCAGCAAGTGGCCATGAAACGGTTAATAGACGACTGACGGCAGCCCTGGGTCCCACCGCACCCACTCTAACTAGGGCCCTGCCAGCTGAACCTCCATGTTCCCTGTTGGGATGTACTTGCTGCCACCACATATATGACATGTTCTTGGTCCCTGGTGCAAAAAGTGATAGGGGTCTCCTGCCAGTTACCATGTGCCATTTCCAATACCGATGTCTTGTCATGTGTCACAGGGGCCCCATAGCAGCTACTACCGTTGTACCTGCTGTGGCTACGCTGTCCTGATCTTTTCGGTTAGGAGGAATGAAAGGAATGAATTATTTTAGCCTGTCAATTTTTTTCTGTGACTCTTGTTGCCTAATTGTCTTGTCTAAGATGTACCACATATCCAGTTTACTGTTGTGGATTGTAATTCCAGCTTCTCCTCACCTGTTTGGATGTAAAAATGAACCTGATGTTCCTCTCCCATAGACTTTAATGGGATGCGACGATTGATCGGAATCGTAAATCAGCGTGATATTTCTCAAAATCGGCAATTGTCCAGATCGTGATATTTTGACTTATCGCTCATCACTAATCAGGAGCATAGAGGCACTTCTCGAAAATACATAAGGGGGATATATCTGATTTTCTCTTTTTTGGTATCAAGAGAGTTAAATTGTCCTCTAGAGGAGCGGATCTGAAACAGCAGTTATTGCATCGAGGGGCATGTTGGATATTTAAACTTAACACGTGCATACCATTGGGTTTACATGATAAGAACTATTTATTGTACCATTATTCATTTTATTCATATACACAAATCTAAACAGAATACATTTGGCTGCACAGGACTCTCCCTAGGGTTAGTGCTGGAACATAATTGGGGACACTAGTTTTTGATGGGCTGTGACATAGTCCATCTGGAGGCTACGTCTTAATTCAGTCCTGGGTTTTCTAGTAATAGGTAATTGTTTGTGTGTAGGGGAAAACGATGTTAACACTAGACTATACCAAAAGGATATGCATCATTCTTATGATAAGCATTTATGTCAGTCAATGGTTGTAGATATTTGCATTTTGTATTTTACAGCACATAATGATCATGCCGTATCGGATTTTTGGTATTGTCGGCATACAGAATCATGTGACTTTGTGTGATGTATGTGATTGGTTATGACCATGTATAAATATGGTTTTAAAACTGTTTTGCTTATGCATCGATTAAGGGTAATTTGCTCTCAAAACGCATCGGACAATATTATTTTTGGATCATGTAAATGCCCATTTTAAAATGGATTCAATAAATTATTTTTTTTTATATGGAGCAAATGTTTACTTCTTCTGAAAGCTGTTTATCACCGAGCGATCCTCTGGGAGGACCGACCCACACCCAACTTTGATTGTGTAAAAGACAGAGGCAGAGAGCAGAACGAGTTTGTTTTTCTGATACCTATATAAAATTGGTATCATTGTAATTGTACCGACCCACATAGTAAATTTATCCTGTCATTTATACCGCACCGCGAACGCTGGAAAAATGAAGCCCAAAAACAATGGCTTAAAGAGGTTTTCTCACCACAGGCTTTTGCAGACATGACCTATTTCCCTCTGTCTTACAGCTTCAAATACAGGGGTGGGTCTCTCCTTACAGTAGACGTGTCTTTCCTTTCAGTTGACGTGTCTTTCCTCACTGAAGACTGGGTATCCCAGGAATATGAGCCCCAGAAAATTGCCTGGTAGGACTGGTGGAGGATTTCGTCCTGACTAGCAGTGAACAGAGATTGCATAGATTGCTGATGTTTTATGCCAGAAAATTGCTCAACTGGAAACCGCCAAAGTTGCCTTCCCTGCTCATTGGAAGCAACTTATGAGTCTAGAGGAGTTCCGTAGAGGTTCTCAGATGTGTGGAGTCTGCGGGTGATGGTGTAGACTGTCTAAGTGCATCTCTGTTGGTTGGGGTCTGGTTATCGAAGTTGTGTGTGTGGGTTGTGAAGTTTAGCCTGTCCGCGTGTGTTCAAATGTAATATGGAACATTTTCCTCTGTCATACTATGATGTACATTATAATGATCAGGAATGTATAATATTGTGTTCTGACCATTTCGGACTCGCAAATCTTGAAAATTTCATCTGTGGGTTGTGCCAGTGAGAGTTGATTGAGTTTGTATGATCTCCAACTTTATTGTGTTAGACAATTTCTTTCAAAATTCTCAAAATAAATACTTAGTCTACTGACAACTGCAGATTGATATATCCTGGAGTGTTGAGGAGTCTCCTATAGTGGACCGAAACATGTATTGGTTTAGACATATGTGTGTATATATATATATATATATATATATATATATTATATATTGTGGCCAGGCGACCTTAAGCGGTCGCCTGGTGCTGCCACTAGATGGCGTACGTCAGGGGACCTGGTAGAAACGTGCCACCAAGGGCATGGTCTCAGTGGGGGAAGCCAGGTGTTGTCGGTCAGCAACATTAGGTTGCTGACACTCATATGTAGTATGGCTGATGTCCAGCCATTATGGGTTGGCTTTCCCGGAACAGCTGCAGCTCTGGCCCCCGGATGCTTGAGGAAAGCCACAAAGTATACAGTGAGGATACTGTGTGGTAGGCACAGATCCTGAGTAGAGAGGGACCGTTTATGTATATCTAGTGGCTAGACGGCCGAGGATTTTATTTGTGTTATGTTTGTTTTGTATGCTTTTCTGTGCCAAGATAACTGTCTGAAGCCAGTTTCAAACTGAAGCCTGTGTCGGAGTGCCATTCCGCCTACAGAAGACGGCGATCCCAGAGCTGAATAACCCCGGGCCGGGCCAAGATGGTGGCCGAAGGCATGTGAGGTGTGAATTGTCTTTTGAGGAGATAGTGGGGATCACAGACAAGCATGCGGAAACTATTGGTTGTGCAGAAAACGAAAGAGTTAATATTATCAGACAAGCTGGGGCAGCTGGTTTGGGGAGATCTAAAGAAGAGGTAACACCTAACCCAGCAATACGGGAAGAAGTGGGTTCACCATCGCATGCATCAACTAGAATGGAGTATGTGATAGTGTCCGGTGTTCCTGGGGGCTGCACAGCCCATTGCAGCCTATTCTCTTACAAGATGACATAGTATCAATACAGATGTGCTGTGAAAGAAGAAAGAACAATGGATGAAGCGCACCTTGTCATTACCCACGTGATCAAGGGTTAAAGAAATATGTGCTTGTATCGCTCACCTTTGAAGGTTGTACGAAAATGGTGCAGCACATTAAATCCCATAATCCAGCAGCTGTTCCTCCGTACACCAGGGCTCATTGCACAAGGGATACTCCATGAACAATATATATATAATAGTTGTAGGAAAAATATCCAAGAATAAGGAGGAAAAATAGATTTGAGAGAAAACTAGTGATTGCAGAGGGGTAAATAACACTGTCCACTAGGAGGTTAATCCGAATGTAAAGGTGTCGGTTTATTTAATACTAGTAAAACATTCCTAAATAATTAAATAAATGGATAAAAAACAATAATGCAACACATTTCGTCTTACATACATAGTAGACTTCATCAGGCAGGTCCGGCAAGGAGAATGAATGCACTTTAAATAGAGATTGCAAAAGGTTGGTGGTACGGGACTCGTGAGAGCAAGTCTCCCGTACTGCCGTGACACTGGACACCAATATATTATAGAACATTCAAAGTACAGCAGTCTTCATATTAAATCAATAAATCCATTAAGAAGAATGCAGAGAAGCGTAACACGGGGACGACCACACAGCAGACTCTCCACAGAGGCACCGCAACCAAGGAGACGCCAACATGTTAAATGTTCGGGTAAATGATACTAATATCTTTATTCAGGGATCTGCTTGTGATAAATTGGGATCAGGAGAATTAAGATAATTTTCAATATAATTGTAAACTATTGTTGCTCACAATGAAAGAAAGAATTTTTATAATGATATTAATGAATAAAATATATACACTTAAAATGGTCAAAAATTGTATTAAAGTTCACCATTGCCTAAAGTGCTAAAGGTTGGACCACACTTTTACCTTCAAATCCCATTCTTGTCATTGATTCAGGCGTGTGTATGCCAACCGGATGAGTCATTGGTTTCAACAGTGGGCCACAAGAGAGTGTCAAGAAACATCTTCCTAACTACCATGGAGCATGCAGCACATACAAGGGAACGGTAGTATACACGTAATGGATCCTATGCTTCTGGTTTTGACGAATTTTGACCATACCAAACCGGAAATGTAGGCAAACCAGTAAGCTCGACGTAATGAGCGTCAGGAAGGTTTTATGGAAATTTTTCTACTGTACCAATTTGATTTTGAGCTTGGGCTCATTTGGAGCTTTTAAGTTTATGTTTTAGCTAAATTGTGCACCCATGTGGTCCTTTACATGCTGTAGCCCTATCTGCCACAACAGTTCGACATGTATGTGCAGTTCAGGAAAATGTTGTCTTCTGCCTCCTTGGTTGGTAACGGTGGTGGCTTTTTGAAGTCATGTTGCCTTTTTCAGCTGGAACCAGTATGCTCATTTATTTGGGTTTTTTCAATGAAGGTTTTTTCTGTGCCACAATACCCGAGCTAAGTTGGTTGTTTTTTTCTTTTTAGGACCATTTCTGGTATACCATAGAGATGTTAATGCAATGAAAATAAGGAGATAAGCGTTTATGGAAATATAGAAACATTTGAACCAACAATCCTTTGTGCAACATTCAAAGGACCCATTACCTTTCTTTAGTCCATACTGAGCCCCGGTTGGGATAATCAGGAGACTGTCTTGACATTTTGGGGCACTGCCTTTAAATGAGGAGTTGCCGCCATGCAGAGCCGGACTGGTAGAAATTAAGGAAGTAAATGGAGCAGTTGGACATGAGTATACCATAATAAAATGCCGCGTTTTGAAATGTTATATGTATGCAAAAAATTGTTGATTAAATTTTATATGTGGTTATGAATTGACCTGATCTCTACAGGCCCATTTAAGGTGAAACGTTTTAATAGGTTGCCTCCATACAGTTTATTAATCAATAATTTTTATTGGTTTTCACTTTGAATTTCAGGTGTGTTTATGGCTTCAACTAGGTAATGAATGGCTTTTATTTACAACAGTGTAGAAGCTTCAGGAGAGACAACAGGTCTGTAGTTAAAACCTGGGTGATTGAGACAAAAGGGGGATTATCTAGGAAAAGGGAGGACACTGTTAATGGACACATATTGCAAAGTGACTTGTTTTTGCAAGATCTTTAACATAAAAAGCAGCAATCCTTGTGGTGAGACAACCCCTTTAAGGTTAAAGATCCAGTACAGCTCAAGGTTTATGAGCATCTGGAATTGATTTAAAATACTGGAAGTGATTTTCTCTATGGGCTGTACCTTATATTGAGGTTCTTGAGCCTGGTGCTCATTGTGTCTTGAGGGGCTATGTAATGTTTATGTTTTATGCTAAATTTGCAGCCATGTATCCTTTTACATAGTTGTAGTACGGCCCAGATATTGTTTTCCACAGGCCCCTGATCAAAAAGATTGTATGTGCAGTTACAGGGTAATACGATTTTCTTCTATGTTCCTTCTGGTGGTAGTGGAAACAAATTATTTGTGATTGGATTTGGTTCCACAATTTTTGGTGGGGAAGTTGCATGAGAAAATGCAATATACTTTTTCATGCTGGGAGGTAGATGTAGTGATAAAACTTCAATTTGGATTTGGATTTTTAATGAAGATTTTGTTTTTTGTTCTGTGTCACAAAATCTTTCTGAGAATAAGTTGGTGCTTTTTTTCTGGTCTTTTTTGATAAGATTTGACCATATTGTGGAAAAATATACCAAAGATGTTCAATGCAAATGGATATACAGTTTGGCCAATAAGAGTAAAACGGATACGGTAAAACCTATGAAAAATTTAAAACCAAAAAATTCTTTGTGCATACAAACTTAAAGATCCCATTTAGCTTTTCGGTTTAGTCCATAGCGTTCCCCAGAGCCCTGGGTGAAATGGGATAATCACACACCTGTGTGACATTTTGGGGGAAGCACTGCCCTTTCTTAAGCTTTAGGAAGGGGGCAGTGCTTCCCCCAAAACGTCGCAGACGCCGGTACATGGTACGATGGACTAAAGCGAACAGCTAAATGGAAGCTGCGTTATGGACACTTGAGTAAAGCACATAAATCAAAATGCCAGAAGTTTATGAAGTGCTTTATATTTGTATGCACAAAGAATTGTTGGATTAAATGTTTCTATATGGTTTACGTGTTATAAGGGACTTAGACACGAGAGAGGGCTCTCTACGGGACGATGTGGTTACTCATTCATTTCTACTTGGATGAATACGATTTTCAAAGTATATGGCCATATACAGTATAAGTATTTAATAATTTTTGTATATGGAAATGTATATATAGCTATATATGCATTGAATATTTTTGTATATTATGGTCAAATAGGTAATGGTGGCTCTTTTTATTCTAAGCATACATTTTATTATCTTTATTATTGTTGTGAGCCTTCCTAGTTCATGTTAGCTTCCATACCTCTGGGTGTTGAGACAAATGAGGGGAATTGTCCGAGATATATTGCAGTTAGTATTATCCCCTTTTTTATGCATAAACTAGTCTTGTATTTAACTCAGTTTACAATCTGAGCATGCTCAATTCTAATTTGAGATCTCGGGTGCCATCTTTGTCATGGTATGTGCTGATGGAGTATGCTTGGACGCCATATTAGAAGAGTCAAGTTTGCTTCTGGTGACCTCCTTCTGGTCACGTCGCTTTCGCCCTATTATAAAACTGCACCCATTCTCAGTTAACTACATGGGGCGCCAAATCTGATAGGACTCTGTTTTATAGAGAGAAGGTAATCCCTAGTATCCTTACCAGGCATTTATATCTTATCTGGACACAAGGGACTTCTGTGGGAGGCTTCCACTCCCCAACCAATACCTTATCTCTGTATCTGTGGACATATGACATATAGGTTTGGCACATTGCTAGTCCCCTGTTATATTAATTGTATGCGCTATTAGTGGGGATTTATGTTAAATGTAATGATATAGCCCCTGAGGAACCGTTTAAGATATTCCACATATGGGGAAATGCATCAAAAATACAGGAGGTGGACCTGTCCTTATGTTGGGAATAGACAGGTTGCTTTTTGCCTTTTGCTGTTGGGTTATATCAGTAAAAACTCTACTAAAATCTTGTGGTCTTTATTTGCCCTGTAATGATTGTGGTAAACTTCCACCAGACCACATAGTGGCCATTGTATGTATCAAAATGATGCATCACTATTCATCTGTTATTTTTAAATATCGAGTAAAAGTTAAATTTTAGGTTTTTTTCAGTGATTTGATTTTGTTGATAGGAATAAGATCTGATTATTTTGTCACTGATTTATTTATTTTTTTATTGAGAAGAAAATTATTACATTTTACAAACCAGCGAGTTATAGGACAACACAACCATGACCAGTATAGTTAAGTATACATTGTAAATAGCACAATGTCCTTCCGACAATCTTGTCCATTTTTCCTTAAAAATAAAAATAACAAAAGACCAAAAAGGAACGCTCCTAACTTAAACAAGTTATGAAAAGTCCAACCTAGGAGGAAGCAGGAAATACACATATTCTAATCATGCATATTTTCATCTTTCAAACTTGATCCTGCTCCTTTCCCCCTTTACCGACCCTCATACTTAACTCTACCAACAAACAAAACTTTGGAAAGAGAACAATCTTACCTATGAAGACTTTGTAGCTCATCGTCTTAGCAGTCACCTTTTCCAGGACCTATTTGATAGTACTCCTTGGTTCAGAGGGTTACCCACCACCTCATCCTACCTTACCTAGGGTGGAAGTCCCAGCCATATTAAATACAAGTATCATCCCCGATTAGTGTTGAGCGATTATTATCGACAAAGTTGAAATCGGCACGGTTTTTATGTTGATCGGATTTTTTCGATCACGCAATAATTTAGGTGAAAATCTGCACATAATCTATTAATATCGCGCCATTTTCAGCGCTTCCTGTCATTTTGGTGGCAAGCAAATCAGCTTACAGAATAGAGCAGGGTGAGCTGGGTGTGCGACGTCATGATTGGGATGTGTATGGTTGTGATTGGCTTGAAAAATCACATGACCTCGTTTTACATGTCTGTGTATCATAAGAGCAGGACGTGTGCTCGGTCTCTCTCAAAACAGCTCAGTGAAACGGTTCTATTTTTTCACGCAGACAACTATGCTTTTAGCTGTGAACATTAGAACGTAGGTAGATTAAAGATTTGCAGTTTTTAGTTACTTAGGCTGAGAATTTTAAAGGAGCATCTAGCGCTGTACAGCCGTGAGTGGGAGGGGGGGCTGCGGGCAAACACAGACAGACAGGCTGGCAGGCAGGCTTTTTAAAGGAGAGTGGATATTGTGCAGCCCAGACTGTGATTTGACCTTGCATTGCAATGGGTTTTGATTACCAGTTTTTGGTGAAATATTACTTGTATGTTGTGCAGCCTGTACTTATATTAGGATACAGATCTTTTCTAGTAACTGCAGGTGTATTGATAGGTGCAAAACTAAACTTTTATTATCCGTATACATTTCAAATAGGTATTTTTTTAATTTGGTACGGCCCAGCTTTGTTCATAGAGCCACCTTGCACTTAAATTTGAATACAGCAATTTTGTAGTCACCGCAGGTGTATTTGATAGGTGCAAAACTAAACTTTTATTATCCGTACACAATTTAATTACGTGTTTTTCACTTTGGCACAGTCCAGCTTTGTTCATAGAGCCAACTTGCACTTAAATTTGAATACAGCAATTTTGTAGTCACCGCTAGAGATGGGCAAATTGATTCTAACGAAGTGGAATTCGTTTAGAATTTCAGGAAAACTTCGGTTCTGAACGAAGTCGAAGTTTGGGGTACTTCGGGTGAACGAAGTGTGCTTTTGATTGATAAAATGGCTGCGAGCACATGGCGCTACATGGGGCAAAGCACTCTGGGAGGAAGAAGGGCATAGCCTGCATGACATGTGCAGAGATGAAGCCAATCAGAGACCGGCGGGATTCTGTGACGTCACCGCACTATATAAGTCCGGGCGCGACGCCGGGAGCTCACACTCCTCTCACTGTACTGATCAGGGAAGGTGCTGCCGCGGCTGATTGTGATAGCTCTCACTAAAGAACTGATTTTATACAGCGATTTTTGTGGGGTGTCTCAGCTTGTCTCAGAGACTGTTCTCTTAATGTTCTATTTCTGATTTTTTGGGGTATTGGATCTGAAAATCCAGTGTGCATTCCACTGCAGCTGCATATACATTCAATATCCAAGTGGGATCTAAGCCAGTTCCTGTTGTATTCATTTAAAGAAACAGCGTTTTTACAATACAAATACCACTTCATTTTTGGCTGCTCAATTCTATTGCGCAATTTACATCCAGGGGTTAATTAAGCGTTGTTTTGCTGGTGTGCTGACCCCAAGAAACCGTCATTTTCAACGCCAAAATACATACATTTTTCCTGTAGCATAATTCACAAGCGAAGGTTAATTACAATTTTATCTCTTGTTGTGTGGCGTAGAAAACACGCAATTGTAACACGCTACAAACTACTAGTTTGTGGTGGCCCAATTGTTTGGCGCAATTTACATCCAGGGGTTAATTAAGCGTTGTTTTGCTGGTGTGCTGACCCCAAGAAACCGTCATTTTCAACGCCAAAATACATACATTTTTCCTGTAGCATAATTCACAAGCGAAGGTTAATTACAATTTTATCTCTTGTTGTGTAGCGTAAAAAACGCCATTGTAACACGCTACAAAGCTACTAGTTTGTGGTTGCTCAATTCTTTTGCGCAATTTACATCCAGGGGTTAATTAAGCGTTGTTCTGCAGTTGTACTCAGTAAAAGAAACTTTGATTTTCACCGCCACAGAAGAAATCCTGTAGCATAATTCATATCCGAAGGTTAATTAAGCCTGTTTGTGCTTTTATATTCAGTAAATACACAGAGTTTTTAAACGGCACATACAAGTCAATTTTTCCTGCCCATTTGTGGAGCGCATTTATATCCAATGGGTTACCAAGCTTCTTAGTGGGTTCATTTGGAGACAAATACAGGGTGTGTATTTATCATATACAGATATCTTCATCAAACAGTGTCTGTACATTTTAGAACAAACAGTATGTCAGACAGAGAGGTGGCAGGCTCTTCACCTGCGAGTGGCAGAGGCACAAACATTCCAGGCCCAGGTCGCAGCACAGCAAGGGGACGTCGCAGCAGGGGGTCACTCGGTAATGCCACAACTGCCGCTGTCATCTAGCGGCCGGGTGCTGACCAGCAACGCAAGGGTTCTTGATTGACTATGTCATCGACTTCCTACCAGATGACATCTGACACCCCAGCCAAAAAGTCCGTGGATCGTCAGACACAACCTTAGTTGGCATGGCCCGGGAGCGGGTCAAGCGGCCCTCACCTGTCCTCAACCCCCTCTGTCCCATCCGGTTCCTCAGCCAGAGATCTCTTATTGTGGTCTGGGCTCAGCGCCCCTCTATAGCGAGGATGAACAATTTGAGGAGGGCAGTCAGCAGCTACTTGGCAGCGAAGAAATGGGGCCAATATCCCCTGCTTCTTGCAGTAGGCGGCAAAGTATAGATGTTGAGAGTAGCATGGGAGGTCATGTTGTGAGGGGTCAGCCTCTGCATACCAAGACCGGTGATGAGGACAGCAGTGATGAAGAAACACAAATAGATGATGATGTAGCCGACCACACTTGGGAGCCGGGTGAGGCAAGGGCTTCATCATCATCAGGAGAAGAGGGCATCAGCTTGTGCGATAAGCAGCGGCGCAGCCAGCAAGTGGGTCGTGTGGCCGGGAGTCAGCAGGATAGCAGCAGTTTGAGGTCGGGAGCCAAGCGGCCACGGGGGAAAAAAACCCGCTTTGCAGGTCTAAGAAAGTAGCGGCACAGGGGCTCAGCGAGGCAGCGGCGGCAGTAGTCGCTCAGTGCGGAGCGTTGGCGGTAAAATCCGATACTCAGTGGTGTGGCAGTTCTTTGCTAAGACACCGGAGGAGCCGAATATGGGTCTATGTAGAATCTGTAAGCAGAAAGTGAAGCGTGGCCAGGGAGCTAACGTTGGCCAGGGAGCTAACTTCAACACATGCAGCGTCACCACCCGGTGGCCTGGGTGAAACGTGGCTCAGATGTGGTGGTCCATCCTGCCGCCGCAGCAACAGCTGCAGCAGCAGCGCCCAGTGGCACGCATGCCATTGCAGCCAGTAAGGCTCACACCACCCTGCAGAAGGGAGCTGTTTCTCTTTGACATCATCTCCCGGTCCAGATGCTCTGCTCCTCGCTACTCATGGCGCCAGCAGTCGTTCAGCGAGGTGATTGCAAAGAGACAACAGTATTGCGTCCAACCATCCTAAGGTGCAGCAGCTGACCGTGCTCCTGTCCAATTTGTTGGTACTGCAGTCCCTCCCTTTCAAAATGGTGGACTCTGCACCATTCAGAGAACTAAAGTCTTGTGAAGAGACGAGATGGAGCGTTCCAAGCCGTAATTTATTTTCCAAAAAGGCAGTACCAGCACTTCATAAATATGTAGAACAGAAGGTGGGCCAGTCCTTGAGCTTATCGGTTTGTTCCAAGGTGCACGGCCAGCGCGGACGGTGGAGCTGTAACTACGGTCAGGGCCAGTACATGTCCTTTACGGCCCACTGGGTGAATGTGCTTCCGCCCAGGCACACCAACAACTTGGACAGGAGACGCCGCTTTCTCCTCCACGTTGTCAAACTGCTGCTCTGCGCCATTCTCCGCCTCCTCCTCCTCCACCACCACCACCATCTCAGCCTCCACAAGTACTGCTCCATCATACCAATGTGTAGGGCACAGCGGTGTCACGCAGTTCTACACCTGGCTTGCCTCGGCGAACAAAGTCACACAGAGGAGGACTGCTCCGCGTCATGCAGCAAGAAATTGATGTGTGGCTTTTCCGTGCAACTGCAATTCGGAACCATGGTGACGACAATGGGGAGGACATGGTATCCGCGCTGCCACCGGAGGAGGGATGTCCTTGCGCCTGCATGGCGGCACGTGTTCATATGGTTGTGAAATGGTCCTGAAGGTCTTCCACCGATCTTCAGAACATTCTGACAAATGGCCTGGTAACTGTGCATGCACTTTATCCATTCATATCAAAGCCAGGAACACCTCCTCGAGTTGCTGCGGCAGAACGGCCTCCCCCAAACACACTTCTGATATTGATGGTTTCCACCTTGGAATTCCAGCCTGCACATGTTGGACCGACTGTAGGAACAGAGAAAGGCCATTAACGATTTTTTGATGATCCAGGCAGACAGAAGTACTCCCCTGTGTAACTTTGATGTCAGCCAGTGGCAGCTCATGCGTGACACCTGCCGTTTGTTGAGGCCATTCGAGGAGGCCACGTTATTTGTCAGTCGCCAGGACTACGGGATGAATAACGTCATTCCACTGCTTCATGTCCTGGAACAGATGCTGAAAAATCTGTCTGGGCAGGGGACTGGAGACGTGGCGACTACATCTCGCGGCCACATGAGTCCGGTGGGGACTGAAATGGAGGAGGAGGAAGACATTGGAGCAGAAGCATTGTCTGGTGAAATGAGTGGATTTTCTACCCAGGTGACAAGAGAGGAGGAGCAGGAGCAGCTGGAGGAGGTAGATGGAGATGAGGAAGACGAGGCAGTTGACCCGCAAGCACCGTGGCAGTATACAGTGGAGATGGAGGCAGGGAGCCCCTCGGAGTCACTTGTGCAGATGGCCCGCAGCATGCTGATTTGCCTGGCTAGTGACAGCCGAATAGTCAGCATCCGGCAGAGGGATGACTTCTGGCTCTCCACCCTATTGGACCCTCGCTACCGGTCCAAAATGGGAGCCTTTTTCCCAGCTATTGAGAGGGAGGACAAACTCAAATACTATAGGGAAATCCTCCGTAGTCAGTTGGCCGCTGCCTATGTGCGGCATCGTCCCTCCTCTGACAGGTCTTCAGTGCTCACGTACTACTGCCGCGGCTGCTGGGGGAAGGTGGGGGGTAGGAGCAGTACCAGCTCCATCAGCAGCAACCTAAGTCTGGAGTCACTGATGAGCAGCTTCCTTCACCCGCCTAGTGAGGAGGGCAGTCGCCAGCAGCAGCAGCAGGACCTGGAGCAGACCCTGAACCAACAGGTGGTGGCCTACTTGGACAGCACTCTGCCACCCCAGTTAGAAGATCCGCTGGACTACTGGGCAGCCAAACTGGATGTGTGGCCGCAACTTGCCGAGTTTGCAGTGGAGAAGCTGTCCTGCCCGGCCAGTAGTGTGGCATCAGAGCGGGTGTTCAGTGCGGCGGGGCCATCGTTACCCCAAGGAGAACCCGCTTGTCCACGGGAAATGTGGAACGACTGACCTTTGTCAAGATGAATCAGGCGTGGATCGGCCAGGATTTCCACACACCAATGCCTTAGGCGTCAGACTACATCAGCCATGACGCCTCACCCAAACTGTGAGAAATGAGTCTGGGTTCAAACTACCTGCCTCAGCCACTATTCTGATGCCGCCACCCGCCTGATGCCACACATCTGCTGACAGTTTCTCCATCTGCCACCAACCATCTTTACCAGGACTGGTATTGCCACCCACCTCCACACTCTGTCATTGTGCCACTCTATGACCTCATGCTGCTGCGCTGTGTGCTGGTGCCTGACATCCCACTTGTTTTCCATTGTGCACCACTCTCTGACCTCATGCTGTTACTCCTGCCGCCGTCACCTCCACTTTCTGTCACTGTGCCACTCTGTGGCCTACTCCAGTTTTTTGCCACCTCCAGAATGTCATTGTGCCACTGTCTGACCTCATGCTGCTGCTGCTGCTGCCGTGACCTCCACACTCTGCTATTGTGCCACTCTGTGACCAACTCCTGTTTTTGCCACCTCCAGATTGTCATTGTGCCACTGTCTGACCTCATGCTGCTGCTGCCGTCACCTCCACACTCTGTCATTGTGCCACTCTGTGGCCTACTACTGTTTTTCCACCTCCAGAATGTCATTGTGCCACTGCCTGACCTCATGCTACTGCTGTGCGTACTCCTGCTGTCATTGTGCACTCGTGCCTACTACTGTTTTGCACCTCAAATTGTGCCACTGTCTGACCTCATGCTGCTGCTGCCGTACCTCCACTCTCTGTCATTGTGCCACTCTGTGGCCTACTACTGTTTTTGCCACCTCCAGAATGTCATTGTGCCACTGCCTGACCTCATGCTGCTGCTGCGTGCCCTCCATGCTGTCATTGTGCCACTCTCTGACCTCATGCTGCTGCTGCTGCCGTGACCTCCACCTCTGTCATTGTGCCACTCTGTGGCCTACTCCTGTTTTGCCACCTCCAGAATGTCATTGTGCCACTGTCCGACCACATATTGCTGCTGCGGTTTGATGCTCTCTTTGTAAGTTTGCCACTCTGTGACCTACTATTGTTTTGCTACCTTCAGAATGTCATTGTGCCACTGTCTGACCTCATGCTGCTGCCAGCGTCACGTCTATACTCTGTCATTGTGCCACTCTGTGTCCTACTACTGTTTTGCCACCTCAGATGTCATTGTGCCAATGTTCTGACATCATGGCTGCTGCCGCCATGTACTCCTCCACTATATTGTCATTGTGCCACTCTGTGGGTACTCTGTTTTTGCCACTCTCCAGATTGTCATTGTGCCACTATCTGGACTCATGCTGCTGCCTCATCACCTCCACTACTCTGTACTTGATGACACTCTGTGGCCTACTCCAGTTTTTTCCTCTTCCAGAATGTCATTGTGCCACGGTCTGACCTTCATGCTGCTGCCAACTGTCACCTCCACTCTCTGTCATGGTGCCACTCTGTGGCCTACTATGTTTTGCACCTCCAGAATGTCATGTTGCCACATGTCTGACCTCTTACTGCTGCTGTGGCTGCTGCCGTGACCTATAAAACACTGTCTTGTGCCACTGTCCGACCTTATGCTGCTGCTGTGGCTGCTGCGTGACCTCCCACACTGTGTCATTGTGCCACTCTGTGGGCCATACTCCTTTTTTGCCATCCAGAGTGTCATTGTGCCACTGTCTGACCTAATGCTGATGCTGTGGTGATGCCGTGACCTACAAACTGTGTCATTGTGCTAATCTGTGGCCTACTCTGTTTTTTGCCACCTCAGAAAGTCATTGTGCCACTGTCTGACCTCATGATGCAGCGTGGCTGGTGCCATGACTACAAACTGTGTCATTGTGCCACTCTGTGGCCTACTCCTGTTTTATGCCACTCTCCGAATGTCATTGTGCACTGTCTGACCTCTTGGCTGCCGCTTTCACCTCCTCACTCTTTCATTCAATGTTGCCACCTGAGTCCTCAGCTTGTTTTTTTTCCAGTGTCGCTGCCATGACTTATCAGGCTTACATTCCCGATTCAGGTTTTTTTGTCAGTTTTGCCTCTTAAGTGCCAGTGGAATTTTATAGTGAAGCGATTCTAAAGAAGCGGCGGCAGTCATGTGCGTGTCATTCTAAAAGACAACATTGTATGAAGCCCAAACCAAGTCACTCTGCATAGTTAAGAATGGCACAATGTTCTACAGCACCCTGCAGGCTCTGTGCAGCCTGGAAATAACTGTTTTTTAATGTGATTCGTCCCGAAGTAATTCGGACCGAAGTTATTTTTGTTGGGAAATTCGGCGAAGTGATTGAAAAGACATTTTTGATGAAATTGCCCATCTTAGCTATGGTGCCCTGACACATAGGTGATTTGGAGACGGTGTGTTATACAATTACTGAACTCCCAAAACTGCAAAAACTGTGCTTTTGGGCACTGATTATGATTTAGCAAATCCAAGCACTCTGTATCCATGTATATGAGAGTTAGGTGTTATATGAGCCTGCAAATGTTGCCAAATAACAGCTTCTGGGTGTGGAAAGGATGTAGCCAGCAATACCAAATCACTTACTATTGGTTGTCTATGGAGATGGAAAATGCAGCTAACTAAGAGCAGTCTGTACAGTACAGAGAGTGAGCTGAAAAAGGTGTTCACAAGGCAATACAGTGAAATATATATAATATGGTCATGTGATTTTAGCAGCCAGTGAGAGCCCTACACCTCAGCGATGACATTTTTGACACTTCTCTGTGCTCTGCAGTGATTGGATGGCTGTCAAAAGTGCAGAAAGGTTATTGGATGGCTGACAAAAGTGCAGAAAGCCCTTGCAAACAAAACTGATAATGGCGTGTCGAACTAGAACTAGAACTTTACTCGATCTAACAGTAATGTTCGATTCGAGTTCTAAAAATTCGAGAAGTTCTACTAGAATTTAACTTTTCTAGAACAGTTCGATCAACACTATTAGAGAAGATAAATAATGGCTGAATGAAAAATCAGCTATCTAATATGTATGGTCATATTAAGGCATTGATCAGCACCTAATACCTCTAAATTCTAAGAATTTTAGCTCACCTAAGAATTCTCATAGAATTTCACCAGATAATAAAGGTGCATCTGCCCAAAGCTCCTATTGTAATAATCTTCTGTCAGTTCCTTTATTATATAAATAGCAAATAATGAGAAACCTATCGCCAGTACCTGCAGATTACAGACAATTGAGTACATTTCCATTGTACCCATTAGGTGAGTTCTCCTAATTTATTCAGTTGGAGGTAAACATTAAAAAGTATATTTGTTTTTATTTGAAAGCAACATTTTTTGTATATTCATACTGTCAACAGCACTTTGACTATAAATTATATTAATTATTTATTCCTTACATTTTATTCTGATCTTTAAGGAAACAGTTTTCTAGACTGTATTACCGGCATTCTGATTTGTAAATCTGGAATTTTTCTAGCTCTTTTATCCAGTAATCCATGAAATGACTTTCCAGAACCTATAGAGACTTCTTCAAATTTATTGACAGTATTTTGTTTTATTATACACATTTATGGTACACGTGTTGCATGATTTATTTAGTTTTCCTGTCTGATTAAAAAAAAAGATTTTTGCAGGAGCATACATGAATTGTAACATTTACAGTAGCTACTATTTGTTAAGGCTCTTAATATAATCTATGCTTTCCCTTGCTGGGTTCAGGTCAGTGTATATGCTACAAACAAGAAATGTGATAAGTAAAATCTTACATTAGGATGAGTTTTCATGTCGAGGGTTGTGTGTGCATCAGAAGTTTTTTAAAAATCTTAAGCAATGTAGAGGAACTAGAGGCCATTTCACAAGCCTTAAATTGAGAGAGGATTTTCAACCAAAATGAAAGTAATTTATGTCATATGTACAGAAGAGGCCATAAATGTCATAGGTGGCAGTCCTCCAACAAAAAGATTGGGTGAACAGCAATATCCTTACCTATGTTTTGGTAGATAAGGAGACCTTCATCTTGGGCAGGAGTTGTCACCACGCATGTTACTGAATGACTGCCCTTGTTTTCTCATCCCACACTCTGAAAAAGTATGCTCTTGTGAAGACTCTCTGAGTTCTTCTCTTAGACATTGGGCAGAACATTCATTAAAAGTTCTGCCTAAATATAGAACAAATTGTGGGGCTATTCCTTCCTGCACTGATCATAGAGATCAGGAAACAGGAACATGGAGAGGTGAATAACCCCTGAACCACAACATTTAACACTTCCACTGCTCCAAACCACAAAGGTACGAGTGTACTATTGGATGTTGCAGTCATGACGGGTTTTTTTTCATTAGCAAACGTATGGTGGCTTTAATGTAGAATTGCAATCATTTTTCATCTTGATATAACCTTTTTGATGACACACAACTTTTTTTTATGTACAATGAATCTTTCTTTCTACTGAAAAGGGGTTCTTCCATGGGGACAAAATTTTCCCCATCGGTTTCTAACCTTGGTATGGCATGGTGGTAATCTATATATGTATTTTCTGATCTCAATCCTTTTTCATCTCAATTGGAGTGGTACAGCAGATGCATTGATGACCTCTTGATTATTTATACGGGTCCTGTATCTGCCGTACCGTCCTTCATTGATTATCTGAACAATAATCCACTTAATATACAGTTTACGTACCATTATCATGAACACTCTATTGAATTTTTGGACCTACATTTAAAAGGTATAGCTGGCCAAGAAAATTATTTCATCTACCTATCAAAAGCCTACATCTGGCAACACTATTTTACACTATCGTAGCAGACATCACAAACACACATGTCAATCAATACCTACTGGTGAACTAACTAAAGCTAAACACAATTGCTCTTCCCCCAAACTGGTCAGTCAGGAATACCTGAAAACATATAATCATTTATCGGACCAAGGGTATCCCAATTGGGTCTTGAATAGAGCCATCCATATTATGGATAATAAAACAAGAGATCAACTTCTAAATCTCTCTAATCTGAATTTCAAAGGTTTGGGTCCCAATATACAGTGAAGGAAATAATTATTTGTTCCCTTGCTGATTGTATAAGTTTGCCCACTGACAAAGACATGAACAGTCTATAATTTTAAGGATAGGTTAATTTTAACATTGACAGATAGAATATCCAAAATAAAATCCAGAAAATCACATTGTATAAATTATATAAATTTATTTACATTTTGCTGAGAGAAGTATTTGATCCGCTACCAACCATTAAGAGTTCTGGCTTCTACAGACCAGTTAGAAACTCCTAATCAACTCGTTACCTGCATTAAAGACAGTTGTCTTAAATAGTTACTTTTATAAAAGACTCTAGTGCACAGACTCAATTAATCAGTCAGACTCTAACCTCTACAACATGGCCAAAACCAAAGAGCTTTCTAATGATGTCAGGGACAAGATCATAGACCTGCACAAAGCTGGAATGGGCTACAAAACCATAAACAAGACACTGGATGAGGAGACAACTGTTGGTGCATTAGTAAGAAAATGGAAGAAATACAAAATGACTGTCAATCGATCTTAGGCACCATGAAAAATCTCACCTTATGGGGTATCCTTTATCATGAAGAAGGTGAGAGATCAGCCTAAAACTACACAGGGGGAACTTGTTAATGATCATTACATTATGCCGTAATGGTTTATAATCCTGCAGTGCCCGCAAGGTCCCCATGCTCAAGAAGGCACATGTGCAGGCACATCTAAAGTTTGTCAATGAACACATTGATGATTCTGTGAGTGATTGGGAGAAGGTGCTGTGGTCAGATGAGACAAAAATTTAACTCTTTGACATTAACTCAACTCGCCATGTTTGGAGGAAGAGAAATGCTGCCTATGACCTAAAGAACACCATCCCCACTGTAAGGCATGGAAGTGGTAACATTATGTTTTGGGGGTGTTTCTCTGCTAAGGGCACAGGACTACTTCACCGCATCAATGGGAGAATGGATGGAGCCATGTACCGTATAATCCTGAGTGACAACCTCCTTCCCTCCACCAGGACATTAAAAATGGGTTGTGGCCAAGGCAACAAAGGAGTGGCTCAAAAAGAAGCACATTAAAGTCATGGAGTGGCCTAGCCAGTCTCCAGGCCTTAATCCCATAGAAAACTTATGGAGGGAGTTGAAGCTTCGAGTTGCCAAGCGACAACTTCAAAATCTTAATGATTTAGAGATGACCTGCAAAGAGGAGTGGACAAAAATTCTACCTGACATGTGCACAAACCTCATCATCAGCTACAAAAAATGTCTGACTGCTGTGCTTGCCAACAAGGGTTTTTCCACCAAGTATGTTTGCCAGTGGGACAAAATAATTATTTCTCACTGCAAAATGCAATTAAAGTTATATAAATATAATTTATACAATGTGATATTTTGGGTTTTATTTCAGATATTCTCTCTCAATGTTAAAATTAACCTACAGTTAAGATTATAGACTGTTCATGTCTTTGTCAGTGGACAAACTTACACAATCAGCAAGGGATCAAATAATTATTTCCTTCACTGTACGTACTTTGGTTGTTGAACATAATCCACAATTTTTGGAGATAAAACACATTGTATGTAAATATCTTTCGACATTAACAGAAGATTCAAAACTTGAAAGTATTCTCCATGATGGATGTAGAAGAGTCTCCAGTAGACCCGTCATCCTTGGTATCATGATTTCTCCAAATTACTTTTCGCATTGCTCTCGTTCTCAAACGTGGTTACATTGCAGGTATTTTTACAAGTGTGGTGGGCATCCTTGTAAGACATGCAACTATGTATCCAACACAAAGGTGTTTTCAAAATCACAAAGCAATAAACAATTTCACATCAAACAATATTTAATTTGTAACACTGAATCAGTTATTTACATTATTTTGTGTACTCACTGTGAAATACGTAGGCTGCACCTCTCGTCACTTCAAAACTCGTATTCTTGAACATGTCAATAACATTCAAAATCCCGAGTTTCGCAATACCTCACATGCAGCAAAGCACTTCACACAAAAACAGGACTCTAATTTAAGGTTTTTCCAAGCTTTTGCTAGTCAAGAAATCCATTATGATCAACGTAAAGTGATTTGTTGTCCAAGTTGCAAGACCGTGAGGCTTACTCGATTACCACCTTAGACACTTTATATCTCTTGGGTCAAAATTCTTTATTATGATTTATTATGTCACTACTAACAATATTGCACGCATATGTTTTTCTTCTCTTTTGTTACCTGGTTTTGATATAGGCTTTTTATTTTTCCAGTTTTATCTATACCATGCTTCAGCTGTCGTCCTCCCCATGGCTTTTCTATGCTTATATTTATATTTTTACGCTTTTGTATTTATATGCATTCTCCATTGGGGTCAACAACCTTTGTGCTTCTCCTTTAGCTGCCGGCTGGGGGCAGGGATGCCAGCTGTAGGCTTTTGCCTCTGTCCCATCGACGACTGCAGAAGGTGGGAGTTGTTCGTGATGTGAATGTGGGTGGTTACCGAGCTTGCTGTCTTCATCCTGGGTTGCTGGCAGGAGGACGCCAGCTGAAACACGGTAAGCTGCTAATTTTGTTTGTATATGGTTTGTATTTAAACAATGACATTTGCTCCTTCACATTGCTACAATTAAGAACTTCAGTGTTCGAAATGCGTCAGTGGGGCGACTTCATTTCTGTTCAGTATGTCACTTTTTTAATGAAATATGGAATAAAGTTTTTCTAATTTATCATACTGTACTTTTTGGTTTTGCTGGAAAACGTTTTTCTTTCGTCCAGTAGACATAGAATAGTTGAGGTCCCGGGCACAGGTCAAACTCCAAATAGCATAAACACAAGCAAGGAAATTAACTATGGAAGCACACCAATACACTGGCAGAAAGGGCATAAATAAAGTGTCTAGCGGCTGGTGAAGAAATCAGCGGAGTGCTGGCCCTTTAAATTTCTGAAGGTCCATGCACGCCCTAGGGAGCAATTACATGTGTGCCAACTAGCAGCAGTGGATGGAAGCGGAGCAGGAGTGGGGAGAAGTGAGTGATGACCAGCCCAGGGAACAGATACACGAGCGTGTTTATGGTCCAGAGCAAGGACCGTGGAGTGTATCGTGACAGTTAGGCTCGGACCGGGCTGCCGGGGGATCGGTGAATCCCCCGGTGGGCCCCCCCGAGCTGCTGTGGGCCCCGGAGGCAGTGCTGTCGCTCCCCGGGGCCCGGCCGCGCATCCGGTCCCTGAGCACCCGGGACCTGCGTCCCGAGCGCCCAGAGACCGGCCCGGGAGTTGGGGACGAATGTCCTCCACTCCCGGGGCTGCGCGGTGTCAGCGGAGCACAGCGCCACTAGCACTGCGCTCCGCTGATCTCCCTGGCAGGCTGAAGACGCTAGGCCTTCAGCCTGCCGGGCGCCGGCTCCTACTGCTGACGTAGGCGGCGCAGTGACGTCACTTCACCGCGCCGTCTATGTAGTGCGGCAGGAGCCGGCGGCAGCTCGGAGCGGCCGGGACCTGCCAGGAGCGGGAGCCGGAGCCAGGTAAGTGGCTGGTTGTTTTTTGTTTTTTTTTTAAACTATCTAAGGGGGCCCTGACTACTAAGGGGGGGGACCCTGACTACTAAGGGGGGCCCTGACTGCTAAAGGGGGGCCCTGACTACTATGGGGGGCCCTGGCTACGAATGGGGGCCCTGTCTACTACGGGGGGCCCTGACTACTAAGGGGGGCCCTGGCTACTAAGGGGGCCCTGGTTACTAATGGGGGCCCTGACTACTAAGGGGGGCCCTGGCTACTAAGGGGGGACCTGGCAACTAAGGGGGCCCTGGCTACTAAGGGGGGCCCTGGCTACTATTGAGGGCCCTGACTACTAAGGGGGGCCCTGGCTACTAAGGGGGGCCCTGGCTACTAATGGGGGCCCTGACTACTAAGGGGGGGCCCTGGCTACTAAGGGGGGCCCTGGCTACTAAGGGGGGCCCTGGCTACTAAGGGGGCCCTGGCTACTATTGTGGGCCCTGGCTACTAAGGGGGGCCCTGACTACTACGGGGGGCCCTGACTACCAAGGGGGGCCCTGGCTACTAATGGGGGCCCTGGCTACTAAAGGGGGGCCCTGACTACTAAAGGGGGGCCCTGGCTACATAAAGGTGGGCCCTGGCTACTAAAGGGTGGCCCTGGCTACGTAAAGGGGGGCCCTGACTACTAAAGGGGGCCCTGGCTACATAAAGTGGGCCTCTGGCTACTAAAGGGGGCCCTAGCTACTAAAGGGGGCCCTGGCTACTAATGGGGGCCCTGACTACATAAAGGGGGCCCTGACTCCATAAAGGGGGCCCTGACTTCTAAAGGGGGCCCTGGCTACATAAAGGGGGCCCTGACTACTAAAGGGGGCCCTGACTACTGAAGGGGCCCTGTCTACATAACGGGGCCCCTGCCTAATAAAGGGGGCCCTGACTTCATAAAGGGGGGCCCTGACTACCTAAAGGGGGGCCCTGACTTACTAAGGGAGCCCTGACTACCTAAAGGGGGCCCTGATTACCTAAAGGGGGCCCTGACTAGCTAAAGGGGGCCATGACTACCTAAAGGGGGCCCTGACTACCTACACACTAGCTAAAGGGGGCCCTGACTACCTACACACTAGCTATAGGGGGCCCTGACTTCCTGCACACTAGCTAAAGGGGGGGCTGACTTACTGCACACTAGCTAAAGGAGGCCCCTAACTGCCTGTATACTACCTAAAAGAGACCCTTAACTGCCTGTATACTCCCTAAAAGAGACCCCTAACTTCCTGTATACTCCCTAAAGGAGGCCTTAACTGCCTGTATACTCCCTACAAGAGACCCCTAACTGCCTGTATACTACCTAAAGGAGGCCCTTACTGCCTGTATACTACCTAAAGGGAGTCCCTAACTGCCTGTATACTCCTGCATTATCTCCAGGGGGTTAGTCCTTTCCCCACCCTCCAACCCCTCAGGATACTAGGCCTCTAAGTTATGGCTTGTACCCGCTCTCCCACCCCTCGGCAGTTTGTACAGAGGTGGGAATAGGTAAAGAGATGCTGGAAAGTTGAGGATTCTAAGATATTTGTGTGTAATTTCTGCAGGGATGAGTTGTGGCCGGTACAAGTCATCATGACGGTGTGGAACGGATGCAGAAGAAAAGAGAATAAGAACGACTCAAGAGAAGAGAACGACTCATCAGATATGACATCTCCGGTCAGTCCCTGATTTCTGGGGTTATTTTACTTATATATTGGATCAGTGCTGTATTCACTGTAATGTGACCTGAGCTGGGTGTCTGACCACTATGTGGTCTCTATATGGCGGTGTTGTAGGTGATATTGGCATTAGTATAGTGTCAGTGTACATGTGTACCTGATTGTAAGAGTGAGGGAACACCTGACCCTGTGATAGGAGTTACACATACTTTTTTGCTGGTGTGTATTTTAGAAGGTGGTGAAGTGCGTTACCAAGGGAAACATGGAGGGGGGTATTGTATGTGGGTGGAGGGGGATATGGATGGAGCTACTTAGCCCTGTGTCTATGATATGCTAGACTGACAGACGTGTGAGACAGACAGATATGTGACTCACTTGCTATTGTACTACACAATACAGTTCTTTTTTTGCACACTGTATTATGTGGTAAAATGGGCGCAGAGAGGCCGGTAATATTTTTACGTACAGTAGGGTGGGCCCCCAAGATTAACTCCCCTGTGGGCCCCAGACCCCCCAGTCCGACACTGGTGACAGTACCCTCCCCTGACCCCCGTCTTCCTTTAGGTCTGATGGAGGTGGAATCTGTAGATGAGGTCGGGAGTATTGATGTTCTCTGTTGGCTCCCACGACCTCTCATCAGGCCCAAATCCCTTCCTGTACACAAGGACCTCATAAATGTCATTAGAGTCTGTTTGAGGAGATGTCATGGTTTCTTGGGAAAAGCAGTTGAGGACAAGAGGTTTGAACAGAGAAATATGAAAGGAGTTCAGGATTCGAATGGATGGAGGCAGTCAGAGTTTGTAGCAGACTGCATAGATTTCTTTGAAAAGGGCCTAGGAAGTGAGGCCCCAGATTGAGGCTGGGAATTTTAAAGGCGGACGTATTTTGTAGACAACCACAACTTATCTCCAGGACGGAACATAGGAGGAGGTCTCTTTCTCTTATCTGCCTGCAGCTTGGTCTGGAAGAATGCTTGGAAGAGAGAATGCCAGGTGCGGCAAATTTCTTGGACCTGGGCATCCAAAGCAGGAACATCTGAGACAGTAGGCAGGGGAGAGAAGGGTAGGAATGTTACCCATAAAACACACGAAAGGGAGAAGCTCATGCAGAGTTGAAAAAGTTTGGCTTAATTGTCCAGACAAGATGAAACAAAATGGCGGAGATAGCTTCCAAGAACTTGGCTCCCTTTGTCTACTCATCTATTGGATTGAGGGTGGTAAGCAGAAGAAAAGTCCAACTTGACTGGTAGTCAGGAACAGAACGCCAGCCAGAACTTAGAAACAAATTTAATTAATTGATCAGAAACAATATAAATAGGAAATAAATGCAGGCAAAATATTTGCTAGAAGAAATGGAAAGCGAGTTGTGGAGCTGTAGGGAGACCTGGAATTGGCACAAAATGGGACATATTAGAAAAATTATCTGTGAGCACCCAAAGGACAATGTGATTAGAGGAAGGTGGTAAATCTGTTATAAAGTCCATATAGTTACATAGTTACATAGTTAGTATGGTTGAAAGAAGACACATGTCCATCAAGTTCAACAATAGAAATATGGGGCGACATGTATGAACGGGCTTTTCGCCTGTTTTTAGGAGTAAACTGCGTCTAACGGCCCGAATCCCCCTGTCGGACGCAGGGATGCAGTGTTAGGCGCAGCGTTCGCCACTTTCAGCTGCGCCCCGGTGTGGGCGCAGTGTAGGCGTTCCAGGGCGGGACGCGGCGCGCTCGGCAGCTCCGACAGGCAGACCTAGTTTATTTTGGTCTAAATGCTCCGGCAGAGGCGAAGTGAAGCAAGAACGGAACATGCGAGGAAGCATATAGAAGATCGCAAGAGAAATCTCGGCGCTCCGCTCCGTGCAGCATGGAGTATGATTCCAAAAAATCGCCTTTATAAAGGCGGAAAACATTATCAGAAAAAGAGCTCAAACCTCAAAACTAAAAAATAATAAAAAAAAAAATCACTTTCCAAAAATCTAGAACGGCGCAATATCAGGAATTAGGATTTTATTTTATTGATTTAATATTTTGTTTTCGTTACCCCCATATTATTATTTATTTTATTTTACACACCGGGACAACTTCGGCAGTATTATCATTTGATTTCGGCCATGTACAGTTTAATATCAGATTGCATTAGAAAACCCATATGAGCGTCGCTCGCTCTCCCATTGGTCCAAATAACCGCGCCTCTTTTAACTTAGCCAATCACAAACAGAGCTCGCTCTGCATTTCTTTTCCCATAGAACTCTATGAGAAAGTAGCTCGCGCTCTGATTGGCTAAGCTGGACGAGCCCCCGCCGCTTCAACCAATCAGCTCTTTTCTGCCTTTTTACTGTATTTTGAACTGTCCCGCCTTTGAATATGATTGGTCAATATTTCTCCATATGTTAGAATGGGTCCCGGTAGCTACTATTCTGATTGGTCAATTCTCCTCCATAGGTTAGAATGGGCCACTGTCGCTCCTATTCTGATTGGCTGGTTTATGCCGACCAATCAGAATAGCTTAAACAATTTGAATTACTGTATTTCCCGGCAAGTCTCTCTATTGCAATTCCTTATGTAGCGCCGGTCTCGGCGACAAACGCGTTGTTCGGGATTTAACTGATTTATTTTTAGAGAAGGTTTCAGCTCTTTATCTGATAATGTTTTACACTTAATAAAAATGAGTTTTTTAATCATACTCCATGCCGCACGGCGCTGAGCGCCGAGATTGCATTGCGCCGATCTCTCCATAGACTACAATGGGAGAAGTAGCTCGCGCTCTGATTGGCTGGGATAGGCAAGCCACCGCTAGCTCAGCCAATCAGCTCTTTCCTGTATTTTTACTGTATTTTGAACTGTCCCGCATTGGTCAAAACTTCTCCATAGGATATAATGGGTCTTTGTCGCTCCTATTCTGATTGGTCAATACCCCTCCATAGGATATAATGGGTCTTTCTCGCTCCTATTCTGATTGGCTGGCTTCTGCCGACCAATCAGAATAGCTTAAACAATTTGAATTACTGTATTTCCCGGCAATTCTCTCTATTGCTATTCCTTATGTAGCGCCGGTCTCGGCGACAAACGCGTTGTTAGGGATTTAACTGATTTATTTTTAGAGAAGGTTTCAGCGCTTTATCTGATAATGTTTGACACTTAATAAAAATAATTTTTTTATTCATACTCCATGCCGCACGGTGCTGAGAGCCGAGATTGCATTGCGCCCATCTCTCCATAGACTACAATGGGAGAAGTAGCTCGCGCTCTGATTGGCTGCGATAGCCAAGCCACCGCTAGCTCAAACAATCAGCTCTTTTCAGCATTTTTACTGTATTTTGAACTGTCCCGCCTTTGATTTTGATTGGTTCTAACTTCTCCATAGGTTATAATGGGTCCCTGTCGCTCCTATTCTGATTGGCCGAGATAGCAAAGTCCCCGCTAGCTCAGCCAATCAGCTCTTTTCTGCATTTTTACTGTATTTTGATCTGTCCCGCCTTTGATTTTGATTGGTTCAAACTTCTCCATAGGATATAATGGGTCTTTGTCGCTCCTATTCTGATTGGTCAATTCTCCTCCATAGCTTATAATGGGTCTTTGTCGCTCCTATTCTGATTGGTCAATTCTTCTCCATAGCTTATAATGGGTCTTTGTCGCTCCTATTCTGATTGGCTGGTTTATGCCGACCAATGAGAATAGCTTACATAATTTGAATTACTGTATTTCCCGGCAATTCTCTCTATTGCAATTCCCGATATAGCGCAGGTCTCGGCGACAGACACGTTGTTCGGGATTGAATTGATTTATATTTATAGAATGTTTGAGCTCTTTTTCAGAGGATATTTTACAACTAATAAAAATGTTTTTGTTATTCATACTCCATGCCGCACGGCGCTGAGAGCTGAGATTGCATTGCGCCCATCTCTCCATAGACTACAATGGGAGAAGTAGCTCGCCAAGCTAGCCAAGCCCCCGCTAGCTCAGCCAATCAGCTCTTTTCTGCATTTTTACTGTATTTTGAACTGTCCCGCCTTTGATTCTGATTGGTCAATAGTTATCAATAGGTTTTAATGGTTCACTGTCGCTCCTATTCTGATTGGCCGGTTTCTGCCGACCAATGAGAATAGCTTTCAGAATTTGAATTACTGTATTTCCCGGCAATTTCCAATATCCGAATTCTTGATGTAGCGCCGTTCTAGATTTTTGGAAAGTGATTTTTTTAATGTATTTTTTATTTTTGAGGTTTGAGCTCTTTTTCTGAGAATGTTTTCCGCCTTTATAAAGGCGATTTTTTTATTCATACTCCGCACGGACATCTTTAATGATTTCTCGCTGTTCTCCAGCCTGTCTCGCATCGGAATACATGTGAGGCGCAGTCCCGCACAGCGCCCATGTCCCCGCACTGCGCCCATGTCCCCGCACTGTGCCCCACACACTGGCGAGGCGCAGGGAACTTTTCCCCGCATGTATGAGCGCACCTCCTCGGACGGCGAATCTTTGGCGCAGCCCTGCACTGCGCCTCAGTCCCGCACTGTGCCCCCCCACACTGGCGAGCCGCGGCGGACTTTTGCCCGCATGTATGAGTGCACTACCTCGGGCGGCGAATCATAGGCGCAGCGCCGCACTGCGCCTAAGTCCCGCACTGCGCCTCAAACACTGGCGAGGCGCGGCGGACTTTACATGGAATGTATGAGCGCGCCCCGGCGCCGACATAAATCAGGCGCAGATTTCGGCGGAAAGGTGCGCCCCGACGTGGCGAGATTCATACATGTTGCCCCTAGTTTCTTGGATATGCATAGGTAAGCAAGGGATGCAGCAATCCGGAGAGCTTGAGATGAGATGATTTTTTTGTGGGCACAAGAAAAACAAAAGAAAACAAAATCTTTGACACCTTGAACAAGTTTAGGCCACCAATAGTGCCACAAGACTAATAAAGATTTTCTAATTCCTGAGCAGCTGCTAAGCTTGGCCGAGTGATCCTATTGAAGAATTATTTTCCTTAGTGCATGACTTATGAAGGATTTCCCTGGAGGAATCCATTGTAGGTTGATGGGAGCTGCAGTAATCAGGTGTTCTGGGAGATTGATATGCTGAGGCATTGGGTCGAGACGTGCGATATCTGAGAAAATAAACCCAAGTCTTGCCCTTAGGAGTCTTCTGTGTGAGTACCGCTCCAACTCCCACAGATGAGGCATCCACCTCTAGATAAAATTGTTTTTCTGGATCTGGGCCAGTAAGAACCGGTGCTGGGGTAAACGTGGCTTTAAGACAAGCAAAGACTTCCTCTGCTTCTGATGACCAGAGCTTAGTCTTGGTCACTATCGGGCCATCAGGGTAGAAAAGTGGGGAATAAATTGACAATAGTAGTTTACAAACCCCAGGAAGTGCTGAATTGGTTGAATTCCTGTAGGTCATGGCCATTAAAGAACAGCAGACAATTTTGTTGGATGTATTTGTAGACCTCTATCCAAGATGATGTACCCAAGGTACCCAATGGTAGACTGATCTGTTCAAATACCCATTTCTCTAGTTTAGCATAGAGGTGGTTGACTTAGAACAGCCAGCCACACATGGTCATGATGAGACTTAAGATCAGGAGACAAGATAATTATATTTTCAAAATATACTACGACACAACTATGTAAGAGGTCCTGGAAGAATTCATTGACAAAGTCCTAGACTCAGTCATCCTCCAGCTGCGGCCCTCCAGCTGTTGGGAAACTACAACTCCCATCATGCATTTATATAATCTATAACAGAGGGCATGATGGGAGTTTTAGTTTCCCAACAGCTGGAGGGCCGCAGTTTGAGGATGCCTGTCCTCGAAGAAAGCTGGAGCATTGCAAAGACCAAAAGGCATCATTAGATACTCGAAATTCCAATACCGGGTGTTAAAGATGGTCTTCCATTTGTCGCCTTTATGGATACAAATCAAATTATAGACTCCTTGCAATTGAAGATTCTGGCTACACGTAGTGGATCAAAGAGCTCACAGATCAGGGGAAGCGGATATCGGTTTTTGATGGTGATCTTATTTAAGCCCTGATAATCGATGCAGGGGTGAAGAGATCCATCCTTCTTTTCTACAAAGAAAAATCTGGCAATGACAGGAGAAGACAACTTGGTTATAAAGTCCTTTGGCAAGTTTGCATGGATATAGGCCGACACTTCACTGACAAATGGTAAACTCTAACTTAAGGAGGCATTGTGCCAGTCATGAGATCTATCAGGCAGTCATAGGCCCAATGTGGCCGAAGAGACTCTGCTTGTTTCTCACTGAAGGCATCAGCAAATTCTTGTTACGGAGTTGGGAGACCTGAAAGTGGGATCGAGGGCGTTGATGGAGAAGCGAGTTGCACCAGGCGAAGAGATGTGAGAGACCAGGAATGGCACTGTAGTCCCCAATGAGTGACTTTGACCGTTCGCCCACCCAGTACGGGAGCATGGAGCTGTAACAATGGAATGCCAAGGAGAATCGCAGAGGTAGAATGCAGTACCATGAAGAACAAGATCATCTCTCTGTGGAGTACTCTAACCTGTAGCAACAGAGGTTCAGTAAAGTTCTGGATTATGCCCATTAAGCGTTCTCCATTAAAGGGAATTTGTCACCAATTTTATTTCACTAATTAAAACAAGACACTGATAGCTATTCTTTTCCTCTTAACCATTTTAATTTTCTGATTGTAGATTTCTCAATTTAGTCATCTGTATATGATTGTGGGGACAGCTTTCTTGCCTGCACTGCTTTAACAGCATTTAGAAAGATGCTTTACAGCAGCTTCATGCACATAGGAGCCTGTGGACTGGATCATTGACTTCTATAGGAGAGTTTTCTAGGAATGCTCTGTGACCTGGGAAGAACTCAATGTGCAGGGAGGAGCGAGGGGAGCTGTGACTATCTCCTATTGTGACTGGTGGATCCTGTGTTATCTATATACATTAGTGTCTCCTTTCAGCTTAATTCTGCTTGTACTGATAATAAGCAGACTGCTAAAAATCATTCTTTACTGAACATAAAGTGTCAGACTATTATTAAACCTATTGGCCAAAGTGAAAACTGCCGGACTTAAGAATTATTTAAAAATATTGAAAATTAAAAAAAATAAATAACGAAACATTCTTAAAAAATGTGTTTAACATGAAAACATGAGTTAAACAATAAGAAATTATTTGATGACATATTCCCTTTAATGCAAGAAATGACAGGAGAGAGAGGGAGGTCACATTTGCATGCAGATATGGCTGTGGAGAGTGAGGAAAAGAAAACAAGGGAAGATGTACAGTTCATGACAGGTGACGTATCGTAGGTACAGTCAATAGCAGAAAAATGGCAGGCTTTTTTAAATTGCAAAAACATGTAGAAAATGTATTAAAAAGTCCCATAAATACAAGACTTAAATGACAGCAGTTGTACTACTTGCGATTATGGTAGAAATCATTCCATAGTAGGCGGTATCATAGATGTAAGAGACATATTTTCATCTGCAGTGCAGCGACCGCATAGCTCTGGTCGCTCCGGCTTGGAGCACGGCAGTACCTGACAGGCGGGCGTGACATCTATGATACTGCCTACTATGGAATGATATCTAACATAATCGCAAGTAGTAAAACTGCTGACATTAAAGTCTTGTATTTATGGGACTTTTTAATAAATTTTCTACATGTTTTTGCAATTTAAAAAAGCCTGCCATTTTTCTGCTATTGACTGTGTTGAGGGTTGAGGAGCCCTGGCTAAGGCAGACTTGCGTTGAAGCGGTTTTTGAACTTAAATGAAAAATAGCTACGTTGAAAAACAGTTGTATCGTAGGTACAGTCCAAATGACCGTAAACCCTGTGGAGGGTAGGAGCTGGTGTTTAGTGTATATAGAGATTAGCAAATATCCGGAAACATTTCACTTCTATACTGCTTTGTTACCACACTACCAGCCTGCACTTATACTGAGCTTAGGCTGTCATTAGAAAAGGGTGCCTGTAGTATACTCCGCTCACCTTCAGTGATTGCTCAGGAGCTTACAGGGGTATGTAGAGCAACTGATAGGGAGCATAGAGGGACCACACAGCCAACAGCGGACCTGCCTGATGTCCAAGGCTGGGTCAATAGCCAACGTGGCTGCACCACTAGTATTCACTGTCCCAGGACTTCTAAATCAGGAGCTGGCCAGGTATCTGCAGCTGTCCCTTAAAAGTCAGCAGAACTGCCTTGGCAAGATGGAGGACTACCAGCTCGTATAGTAGAGGCCACAAAGTCAGTAAGATGGTGGTATTGCGCCAGAATATAATACAGACCTCAGGAAGTAGCTCCCACAGAAACACGTCTTCGGTTCACTCTCAGTCTTCTCGATAGTGTTCAGGTATGTGGGCCCACACTCTGGAGGTTGCCTGCTATGTTTCAATAAGATTAGGCAGGATAATATGTAGCTCTGTACACACATGTCCGCACTCTTCTATAGCCAGACTCCACGCCCAAACCTTTTACCATCTTAGATAACTGGAAAATTTTTTTAAACTAATAGCACTTAGGCCAACATTTATAAAATTGCTGCCGACATCTTTATAGTATTGTAGAATGCCGTAGAATGTCGTACTGCAGTTCATACATTTGACAAACCGTAGGTGGATCGCAGGGTAATGTTGGCTCGAAGCCTAAATGTGCTATATTGTAATCCCAATGGTTGGTGCATTAGGAAAGACTGTACAGAATTCCTGACAGCTTGAGCCATGGTAACTAATGTTAATTATCAAGCGATATACAATTAAATAATTTAATTTAACAATAAGATAAAATTAATATAAAATTATAGGGGGACATTTATGAAAACTGTCGAGGTGTAATACTCTCTTTGTTGCTCATAGCTACCAATCAGAGCTCCCCTTTAATTTTTTCAGAGCACTATATGAGATGATAGGGATCTCTAATTGGGTGATATGGGCAACAAAGAAAGTATTACACCTAGACAGTTTTCATACATGTGTCCCATATAATCATTTTTTTAATTAAATAATATAAAATTAATATTAAATTATATATCATAACATTATTAATCATTTAAATAATATAGAATTAGAAAACCAATACAGCATCTACTATAAATCCTGTTATTATAGCATTGTCATTAATTACAAACACATCACAGCAAGCTAAAAAAAAAAAAGAGTCATTAGTATAGCATGTCAGAACATGAACATGTAAGTGTCTTTACACAAACCATGGACAAAAGCCGTCCCCCTATGTGCCAAAAAAAGCAAAATGCCGGTCGGAAAATCCAACCTGTATTTTATCTTTGCAGTTAACTAGATTGAGTTTTTTCATATAAAATTCAGTATGTTAATAATAAAATTTTGTTCAGATTTTTCGATTTTGGTCTCATCTGACCACATAACCTTCTCCCATGACTCCTCTGGAGCACCAAATGGTCATTGACAAACTTCAAATGGGCCTGAACATGTGATGGCATGAGCAGGGGGACCTTGTATGCCCTGCACGATTTGTCTTATTCAAAAAAGCTTTATTGACAAAATATAGAAATTACAATTGCCAGGAGATAATAGACATGGTAATATGAAAACTTTTTGAGAAGCAATAAAGAACTATAGGTCTCATGGGCCACTTTAAAAAGAGAACAGTAAACATCATATCATTGCTGGTGACAACATTTGTAAAAAACTGTCTGATATACATTGACATAAATGTTAATATACAGTCAGACTAAGGAAACAACCAAGTTATTACTGTCAAGAAAATAAATAAAAAGATTATAGGTAGGGAGGGATAGGTTACGAAGAATAGGGAAGGAGGAAGGACTAGGACGCGACCCACAAATCAACACACCAGTGGACAGGACCCCAGAGGTCCATATTAACGGAAGTAAGACCTGTAAAGTAATTCAATAATTCAACGCGGAGGGCAGAAGCACAAAAAAGAAAATCCAAGCGGCCTTCTGAGAGAAGGTGGATGCTTAGGTAGTGAGTGACTTAAGGAGTGGAGACGACTGGAAAGTAAGCCAAAAGAACCATGTTTTTTCCAGTCTATCTAGTGGGGTTTAGTTCTTCCATATGGTATGTGTGTGAAATTTCTGCGAACCCTTTCGTCAATGGTTGGGGGATCAGGGGATTTCCAATCTTGTGGTATCACTGTTTTGGCAGCTTGGAGTTAATTGACACAGAAGAGATTTTTTTATATGCCGGAATCACTAATTCAAACATGAATAGTAGAGATACCTCTGGGGATTTAGGAAGCGGGACTGCTGTAAGATTTTGGATAACCTCGTATACCCCATCCCAAAAGCGCTGAAGAGAAGGGCAATCCCACCATAGATGTGAAATAGTGCCCACAGCTCTCCTGCAATGCCAGCAGGTGTCCGGTACTGATGGATACTATTTGTGTAAAGCATATGGAACCCTGTACCAGTGGGACAAAATTTTGAAACATACCTCTTGGGACTTGGAGTCAATAACTGCTTTATAAGTGAGCCTAAACCTACCCATTAGGGGTGTTCGTCACCCAATTTGAGGATGGGGAGAATTGGTTTACTTGAGCTCCAATTCCAGATTTACAATGTAGGATAAGAAAAAGGAGGAATGTTGAAAGGAAGGTAGTTCCTTATAGAGGTAAGAAATAGCGTATCTCCGGGGTTTATCTTGCAGACATTACTGCTCGAACGGAAACAGGGGTCTTTTGAGATCTATGACATGTTTGATGGAATCATAATAGTGTCGAAGTTGGGTGTATTGGAAATGTGCGTTAGGTAAGGATCGTAGGCTGGTTGGCAGGGAGTTAAAAGAAGGGCATCCAGATCCAGAAAGAATACTGTGGAATCTCAGTGGCTTGATTTTAGATCTACCTGGAAGTGAGTTAGGGAATGAGGGAATGAAGGGTTGTCGGAGACAGGTAGTAAAAGGTCGGCCCTATCAATTAAGTTATGGTTAGATTTATATGAATTAATAGTTGCCAAAATGTGGTGAGTGGAGAATGTAGTAGGATATTTGTCAACCATTGGTGGAGCCCACATCCAGGGTAAGGAAGACAGAGCTAGAGGACAGGTATCTCGTGCCAAGCGTACCCACAGTTTGTCACTAGTAGAGCATACAAGATCTAGAATACGGGAATAAATTGCAGCTAAGTAATATTTTTTTGCAATCAGGGAGATCCAGACCTCCAGATTCCTTATTTCTAGTAAGCGTAGAATAGGATGGTCTAGGATAATCTCCCAACCAAACAAATGAGCCAAAAGCTCGTTGTATACGCTTCCAGAAAGGGGGATTAATGTGTCTGGGGATAGTTTGGATCAGGCAGGGACAGCGAGGTAAAATTGTCATCTTGAGAATATTAATTCTGCCAAATCCTGAGAATTCCTGCTTATTCCAGGAATCTAGATACGCAGGATACTCTGGAGTAATGGCTCAATATTAGAAGTGGTGAGTTTTGAAAGGTCCAGTGGGATCTTTATCCTTAGATATGTAATTCCCCCATGTGGACATACAAAAGGGTAATTTGACTTCAGCAGATTGAGGGTTGCAGAAGGGAGACCTATTCGTAAGGCTTCAGATTTAGAGATATTAATTTTAAAGTTGGACCATGATCCGAATTTGGCCAACTTAGACATCAGGGAAGGCATGGATTAGTAATGTAGACCAGTAGGTCGTCCGTTAAAGTGCCCTGCATAATTTTAATCCATGACAGGGTAGGGGGTTACTAACGGTGATCTCTGAGACTGTGGTGCCATCGTTACTCAGTTCATTGACTAGGTCCTCCCATGTAGTTCTGGCCTGATTCCTGAACCTTTTCAGAATCATCCTTACTCCACGAGGCGAGATCTTACATGGAGCCCCAGACCGAGGAAAATTGACAGTCATCTTGTGTTTCTTCCATTTTCTAATAATTGCGCCAACAGTTGTTGCCTTCTCACTAAGCTGCTTTTTTATTGTCCTGCAGCCCATCCCAGCTTTGTGCAGGTCTACAAATTTTGTCTCTGGTGTCCTTAGGCAGCTCTTTGGACTTGGTCATGGGGGAGAGGTTGGATTATGATTGACTGAGTACAGATGTAGCAGAGTCTAGCTTGAATGTAATATCACGGCTTTTTTGTGTTATCTGCTCTCATCTGTAAACAAAGACCATTGAAAAGCAGTGAGTAAATAGAGATAGCACTCTGTGCCGTGATTTTATGGTGCATTATCTGTTCTTTTTAGTTCTGCTACATCTGTATGTAGACTAGAGTCTTTTACACTGGTGATGGTGCAATTAAAACAGTAAATTAGTGAAGAGTAGGAAGGTTATTTTTTTTAGATTCTGTCTCTCACAGTTGAATTGTATCTACAATAAAAATGACCTCTCCATTATTTGGAGGTAGGCAAACTTTTTGCTTTTGCATTTTATTTTATCTTCAATGGTGCACTAGCAGGTTCACTTTAACCTCTTCTCTGCCCTAGACTCCAGGTATGATATTATAAACCTGTTAACTACCCTGGCTGTTTATAACTAATTATTTAGATATATATAGCAATTATGGGCCACATGTATGAAAACTGTTTAGGTCTAAAAATCACCTTTTGCCTATAGTAAGCTATGGGCAAAAAAGTGCGTTTTAGAGCTGTGTTTATTGCTATTTTGGATTGCCCAGTTCAGAGGGAAGAAAGCCCAGGTTCCTAATTGCCTTGCTACCTAGCTACAAAGGCTTGCAGACAGCATTGGCTGTTGCCATATTTTTTTAAACCAAACCAATATTTAGGGTGTAATGTATGGTGACACATAATATTCTGTGAGGACCAAGTGCAGTCATGCATGGACATAAAGATGATCTCAGAAACCAGGAGGGTGGGTAGTTCTAACCTTATTTAAACTCCAGACTCCAATCAATGCAGGCCACAGAACCACTCGGCATAGAACTCCCATAGAACTGAATAAAGAATTGTGCATAACCACGACCTGCTCTTTGTTCAGAGCTGACATGTTCCTAAGAAAGGTGCAAGTCCCATAAGTGAGACCTGCATCTTTCAGACTGAGGACATATCTTATCGATATACCATCAAAGTCTATGATGAGAACACTTTTAAACGATACAACAATACATTGGTCTGGAGATGGAGCAATTTATTTAGTAAGAAAACAAAAGTACATTGAACATTTAATTGATTCCATATAAAGCGGCTACTCATCGATTCAGAGAGGTTGCATTTGAAACCATATGATCCTTTATTTCCCTAGAAGGAAAGCTGAACTACTGTAGAGGTATATGAACACTATTTATATCAACCTATCAAACAAACAACCTACCTGTTTGGACAACCTTAATGGCCAGGTTTATTGGCCTGAAAAGCTGCTAGTTGAATGATCATTTAATGCACAGTTACAGTATGTGTATAATTAGCATACGCTAATACATGATATATGGTAATATAGTCTGTCTGAGGAGGGTTTGCTATAAATTATAAAATACTGATGCAGTTGGTGTCTTTTGTTTTTATTGTTTTTTTGTGTGTTACTTGTTGCTTGAAACAGCATAAGGAACAAGGCTATTAAAAATAAGATATACTGCCTACATACCTCAGACACAAATCAAACATAATTATATCATTAACAATTATATACTGTATGATGCATAATTTACTGTTTCTTTCTTTTAGACATTAAATATAGACAAAATATCCTATAGAAAAATAAAGAACAAATAACATTCATATCATGTGGTGAGTCAATTTGCAGATAAACAATTATACTCAGTACTGAACAAATTAGTCTCATGGTTGGGTGAGCAATATTTGTGGTTTAAGACTTAGCCTTTGAAGTAGAAAAATTACAGCTTGAAACTAAAAACCAGCTCATTGTGACTAAGTCAAGTCTGTTTTTAAACATGACTTGGTCTAATCATAACAGATCAAAAACTTTGTATGGTAGGTTAAAGAATTGGTTATGGTAAAAAATACAACCAAATCTTTCTCTGAAGTCATTACCTTCTTCTTTGGGTCAATCCATTTCTTATTGAAATAAAGTTTTTGAATTATCGCCTAGGTATAGTATGTAATATAGAGCTATGTACATTGTTTGTTAAAGGAATGCAATATTAATCCACAAACTTATGTCTACTACATTTTATATTCAGCCTTAAATTACAACTGAAGCAATGGTTGAGGATGTTCAATTGTGAATGGAAGTAAGCCGGGCCTAGCTTAGCTACATCTGAGCATCCAGGTTGCTTAAGTGGAGGCCAGGGCTGGTAGGGGTTTTAGTAACACACTAAAAACTAGTTTTCAGTTTGAGTTAATATTAGACTTTTATTGAAGTATAGTTGTTTCTCAACTAAGAATATAAAAAGTGATCCCCTCATTCTCAGAATAATATTCTGGCTTGAATCCAACCAATCAGATTTCTATGACATATCAAATTAAAGTAGTTTTGTGAAATTAGTAAAAAGAAAACAGTGCCACTCTTGAACATGGCCTGTGTTTTGTATTGCAGCCCACCCTCAATTTCTTGAATGGTGTTGAGCTACAATTTCAGATATGGCCCATAGACAATACTTCTTATACCATAAAATCATCTAAAACACTTTTAGGCTTATAACTTTTAAGTATATTTTTACTGGGTACTTCCTTCTTCTCCATCAGTGCAATAGTGGTCAAGAAATAGACCAATGTCTTACTAGTATGCACATGTACTGTATGCCTTGTTTGTGATAAGTGATTTGTGGAGTAACTATCTGTTCTAACTCTAAGTAACTAAAAAGTGATTTATCGTTTTTAATTATCCTTTAACCATTTGAGGGATCAATACAGTAGGGCAGTTTAAAGCCAACATTTTAGAAAATGTATAGCTGGCACTGCAGAATTCTAAACAGAATTCAAATAAATCATCACTTAACAACTTACGTGACCGTGAAAACATAGATTCTGATTGTTTCAAGGAAATTACAATTTCTATTTGAAATATTTTGCTATGTTTGAGTTTGTTTTTCTCCAGGGAAAATTGAGAAATTACTTTCCCCATGCTAAGCTTGCAAAATTTGTAGTTTTAAGTTTAAGACTGCTTAAGCAAATTCCATTATAGATGATCATAATGTTACACTTCCTCGTGAAAGTATATTATTTTCTGTAAGTATTTGGTTTAAAATCTGTACAATTCTCAAGAGACCCATTAAGCTATATTATTTGCCTACTTGTGACGGTTGCTCCAGCTTTTAAACATAGTTAATTGGACTACTCAAGAAGACTTACAAATGCGTCCTCTGCTGCACATAAATTGTGTGATTATTTAGAGTTAGTGGACAATAAAACTATTTCAAATAGATAACAGACATTTAATTGTTAACACGTGAATACAGCTAAACATTTAAAATGTGTCATATAACTTAGCATATCTTAAAGGTTTTCTTTGGTTTAGAAACTTCTATTTAAATATGATGTTGGGGCAATATGTGTCAATAGAGAGGGGCGTTCTGGACACTCACATTGAGCCATAGCACAAAGTAGCAACTAAAAGTATTTATCTCCCAAATGGGTATTCCCATTTCATTGATTAGCTTAAAACATGTAGGCAGAAGTAAATAAACATTCTTACCAAAAACATTTCTGCACTGATTTTGCTTTCTTTCAAAGATAGAGCAGTTTTTGTCTCCTGTATGCATTTACAAATTGTTTACTAGGTTACAGACTACCTCTTTTCTCTAGAAGCTTTGTCCAAGGTTTATTGGCAACATCTGAGTTGATTAGAGACACACCTGTTAATGTATTTAAGTGTACACCAGAAACACACTGCTTCTGTATGTAACATCATGGAAAAGTCTAAGGAAATCAGCCAAGATATCAGGAAGAAAATTGTGGACTTTCACAAGTGTAGTTCATCCTTGGGTGCAATATCCAGATACCTGGAGGTGCCCCGTTCATCTGTACAAACAATTGTATGTAAGTACAAACAAGATGGGAATGTCCGCCCATGATACCACTCAGGAAGAAGATGGGTTCTGTGTCTCAGAGATGAATGTGCTTTGGTCCGACATGTGCATATCAACCCAAGAACAAAAGCAAAAGACCTTGTGAAGATGCTGGTAGAAGCTGGTAAGATTGTGTCATTTTCCACAGTGAAATGAGTACTGTATCAACAAGGGCTGAAAGGCCACTCTGCCAGGAAAAAGCCGTTACTCCAAAAGAAACATATAAAAGCCAGATTAATGTTTGCAAATGCACACAGGAACAAAGACCTACATTTTTGGAGACATGTTCTGTGGTCTGATGAAACTAAAATTTAACTGTTTTGCCATAATGACCATCATCACGTTTGGAGGACAAAGGTAGAAGCTTGGAAGCCTATGAACATCATCCCAACTATGAAACATGGGGTTGGCAGCATCATGTTGTGGGGTTGTTTTGCTGCAGGAGGGACTGGTGCACTTCACAAAATAGATGGCATCATGAAGAAAGAAGATTATGTTGTAATTCTGAAGCAATATCTCAAGACATCAGCCAGGAAGTTAAAGCTTGGATAGAAATGGGTCTCCCAAATGGACAATGACCCGAAGCATACTGCCAAACTGGTTACAAAGTGGCTTAAGGATAGCCAAGTCAATGTGTTGGAATGGTCATCACAAAGCTCTGATCTCAATCCTATTGAAAATGTATTGGCAAAGCTCAAAAAGCAGGTGCGAGCAAGGCGACTTACAAACATGGCTCAGTTACACCGTTTCTATCAGGAGGAATAGGCCAAAATTCCTACCAACTATTGTGAGAAGCTTTTGGAAGGATATCTAAAATGTTTGATCCGTCATACAGTTTAAGGGCAATGCTACCAAATACTAATGAAATGTATGTCAAGTTTTGACTTTGCAGAAAGTAATAAAAATACCTTATAAATAAATGCATATATATATATATATATATATATATATATATTTATATATATATTTATATATTATATATATAAAGTATATACTCTTTATATATAAAGAGTCAGGGATATTTGGTTTTAAATGCATTAAATAAGACCATCTCTTAGCTTTAGAATGCACATGTCCAACTGTTCAATGTTTCATTCCATATTTTATTTAATTGCTTACATTCATAATATCCATGTTGCATTATTTGGATGGGTGTAGCGTTGAGTGTATTGAAGTAACTGTCTCATCCAAAATTCGATGTATGTCATTTAAATGTTACCAAACAACAACCAGATTAATCACTGTGACAGACGAGAACCAGCACTGTTCATATCCTCTGAACTGGAACGCCAACTAGTTTTCGTGTTAATGAAGATGATGACAGCCAGGCCTTCATTTTGAATGCCCCTGTTTATACCTTCTGTTTTTATAGGCTACATTGTCCTGCACTTTCCTATCCAAAGAGCCCTGCATTAAACATGAGCCAGTTCCACATGGAATTTCAGGAAACAGTGTGCTCTTGACAGACAAGCTGTAATGATGATGAATGGTAGATGAGAAAGCAACCATGACATGACTCAGTGCTATAGTGGTTTCCTTTACTTTCACTAACCCGAACTATTGTGCAAGGCTTACTAAAGGATTATGAACTCAACTATTAAACAACATGAAATAAAGTAATTGGATTGATAAAGTAACTGTTATAAAGTAATTGGATTGATAAAGTAACTGTTATAAAGTAATTGGACTAGTAAAGTAATCATTTTAAAGTAATTGGATTAATAAAATGTCCATTATACATATAAAAAATTCTTCAATAATAGTCTCTTCTGTTTCCAAAAAGGAAAACCTAAGGTTAAAAGTTTAATGCAATAGACAACTGCTTTACAATTTTGTTCTGAAGACTTTCATATGCATGACACATTTAAGTCTTTAATTCCTTTCCAATTTCCTAAAATAGTATAGTCTTACTTTTAAGAGTTCCAGGAAATGCTAAGGTGCACTCTCACGTAGGATGAGCTGATCTATTGACACTCACATTCTTACTCCTTCAGGAAACGGTCATTTTTATTTAAACAAAGCGAGATCAGCAGCTATAAACCAGGTCTGTTTAATAACATGGATGTTTTATTGAGTCATGAACATTTAATAATTGCTGAAGTATTCAGCAATGCATATTATGACTAGAAAAGGAATAAATCTGCTCATTGTCTTCCCGTACTTGTTGGGTTTTGCAATGCATTGACTGACTAATGTATGTAGAGATATGCACATCTAGTATTAGCAATCAGTGTTTTTCTACATCTGTGCAGGCTACATATGTTATAGTAATGCAGTATGTCTGTTTCTGATTCTTTTAGGCTCTGCTCGCACTGCCACTGGGTTTCCTTCTATTGGGGTTCTAGCATTTTGTAGAAAAATTGTAGTTGGTAGTGTTGTTTTTGACATAAAAAAATGACTCTATAAGTCAAAAGAATGAATGAGGATTTCTTGGGATCTCTTTGAAAACAGATCCAGCATTGTTATTAAAGGTGTTGCCTGGAAAAAAAAAGTTATATGTCATTGAAGCCAGGGTGCTCCAAGAAAAAAAACAGAATAGGTTCGCACTCCATTGTCAGTGAATAGAGCATTAGTCTCTCCTCTGTATCAGGACAAGAAACTTGAAGTTGAGAGTAGTGACACTGGGGTACATCTAGGTAAGTATTTTTTTCCATTTTAGGCCACCCTGGCCCTAATGAAATATATTTTTTTTACAGGTCAATCACTTTAGTAACTGATGCCCTAGCTCTCACATGGTATGGGAAAGGTTCACTGTACTGTTAGTCCAAATGACACAAATAGACCCTAAGGCCTCGTTCACACGGCTTATTTCGTAACGGATTTGCCGCCGTATTTACGATCGTAAATCCATTCCGAAATCAGTCTGAAATAAGTTGCAGGCCATTCAATATTGGTTTTAATGGGAAATACGTGTCGTCGTTCAGACGACATGTATTTCCGTGCCGTATTGCCGCCGCGGATTTGCGGCCGCAAAACGGCTGGAAAAACAATGTGCATTTCAATTATTGGGCCAGATTTCGTGATGGATTTACACCATATAATGAATGGGGATTGTAAATCCGTCGCGAAATACGTGCCACACTTAGTGACACTTATTTCCAACTGATTTTCAACTGATTTCGGAACGTATTTACGATCGGCAATCCGATGTAAATACGTAAATACGTTCTGAAATAAGCCGTGTGAACATAGCCTTACAAAGAGACTTTATTTTTGAGGTGTGCACTCACTTCATCTTGCCCTGCCTTCCCCTGTTCCTCTGCCATGAGAGACAGAAGTAGATGAGGAATGCTACTTTTATGACTTTAAACTAAGAGTCTACTGTATTCTTTGTTAGACTTTATTAACCAAATGTTTTTTATGTAGTTTGGACCAATATTACAGCAGACCTTTCCCCATAATATATTGTCCTTATAGGAGTTTTCTCACCACGCTGTTTTAGGTCCAAAAGCAGCTTTCATTCATGCATCCTGTCTCTTCCGGGTCAGGCTTTGGGTGATTAGCATATCAGCTCCATATTCAAAGGTCTGCTAATTGCTCTGACATGAGAGCAGGATATGTTTATCTAAAGTCCAGAAAATCTTCAGAGCTCAAAGTAAACAAAAGTAATCTCCTGTGCTTGTTAGGGTATGTTCACACTGCCTATTTGCGAGACGTAATTTGGCAAGTAATTGTACTGCAAAACACATTAAGTATGCCCTGTAAATACGGCAACTCATAGCTCTCAATTAGATCTATGAATACCTGCCGTTTTCCCTGGCGCACAATACGTGTCGGGAGAAAGGAGTGCAATGGGAAATTAAATGTCAGTGGGAGCGCTTCAAAAATATGCACTGGACAGCATATACTTCTGAAGTAGAAAGCATATAGTGGCACGCACAGTACGCACCACTATATGCCTGCAAAACACTGTGTAAATATACCCTTAGATCAGATAACACTAAAGCTCTCAAGATGCCGACAGTTCTGTGTGCCGACCTGTGTGATGAAGTCATCCCTGCTTTCATATAAGACAAACTATAGGGGAGAGCAGGGCAGAACAGATTGGTAACCTGGAGAATCCTATGTGCACTCAGAGCTGATAAAATAACTTTCATCTCCTCAAAGAAAAATAAACAAAGCAATGTATTTGGAAAATGTCTCCATTTACTGTTTCCTGCATGTTGAAAGCTAATCATTGCAGTGAGATAACCCCTTTAAGCAGGGTAGCATATTTAGGTTACAAATGGCAGGTACCATGAAAGAAAATGTTAAGGTATTAGTACATGATAACACAAATGTAAGCAGGCCTAAAAAAAATTAAGACAAAGGAATCCAATAAAGGAATGATCAAACATACTTGATAGAAGGATGGAAAAAGGGGAAAAGGAAAAATCATCTTGACAAGTGCACAGCTTGTGTGCGACTCAAAAAAAAATGTTGCATTTCGGACACTCGGTCCTTATTCATGATGTCAAGAAGTCAAATAGCAGATATAACAGGAATCTTTTAAGAATAATGTTATCTACTGTTGTTTATATTCCAGCTTAAATCTCTGTAATCTACTTATGATTTGTACTCCACATCAGAATAGCCAAATAGAGGACACCATAGGCTTTAGTCTTTTCTAAGATAATTTCTTGGTTCTTATTGTGGGGAACATCTCTCCTTGAGGAGAGCACTATACGGTGTGTAGCATTTTGAATTGCCTTTTTGCCCTCTACTAAGCATCTGCACATCACAAAGCATTATGGGAAAGCAGCTGAGAAGCTCAAGCGTCATCTATTGGATGTAACAAATCCTCATTTCGCTATTGATCCACTGAGTCTTGAGAAAGCAAAAGGGATATTAGCCAAGCCAGTATCACTCATCTGCATACAACGCTGTTTCGGGATTTTTGTCCCTCATCAGTGCAGAGCACAGCGATACTGGCTGGCTTGGTGGGAGGCAATGAGTGGCTCAGAAAGGGTTGGTTCTTATTTGGCACACAGCGTCATAAAGTAATTAACCTTTTGTGATCTGTTTAAAGGTTTTAATTGCTTTAGGCTCTTCCTCTAGTGTAAAGAATTTGAACTGAGATGCCAGTGATAGATAATGTGCCTCCACCAGAGGTCAAAGACGTCTACCGTCATCAATAACGTAGATGACACAAACTTGTCTGCTTAGGTCCTAGTTAGTTTAGATGTTTGTGTCTTGTATAGCCAAGTTATCAAATGTTCACTTTGGTGGTATTTAATTGTTATGACATCCAGAGGCCTAATAAAGGCCCGCAGGTTAGTCATGATTGTTCTCCTGTTATATCCTGGCAAAATGATGAAATATGTTATATGTACCCAAAAGTGGAGCCAAAAAAAACAATCATCCCACAAAAAAAAAACAAGCTTTCATACAGCTATGTCAATGGAAGAATAAAATAAATAGGGTTTTGGTGGAAATCTCCTCCTCAGAACCTTCCCCTACATGCTACAATAGAGAACCTCTGTGGGAACGGCCCACATCCTGGCAGGTCCAGCACATCCATGCCATGAGTGGAAAGCCAGTTATTTAAATAGTTGGTGCTCAGTATGTACGCCCTTGTCTTTCCCTGACAATAATAGATGATCACTAGGGGGGCGGAGGGGGGAATTGGACTTGTAGTGATCATTTCTTTGTAGAAAGTTCATGTCTATGTGAGGAAATCCCTCTAACTAACCTGGCTGCCTCTATTGTTTCATCCATATTATTGGAATATTTTACATTCTGTTCCAAGACATACAATGTGTAAAAAACAGTAATATTCTCCGAGTGTGAAGTGTACTGTTCTTCTATGACCTCTTATGACATCTTCAAGTTTTTAGAAGTACATTTTTTTTACCATCAATATTAGCTATTTCGCTGTCTGTATTTGGGCATCTTATTACTTGTCATCAACAGCTAATACACCAGTAACTCGTGAGGAGGTTGTGAATATTTTATTCATGAATATATGTTCTATTTTCTGAAAAAAAGCAAAACATAGTTCATTATAATGCATAAAACTAAGGTAATGGAAAGAATTTTATGAGAATGCTGATTTGGAGTATCATGAGGTAACTCGTCATTGCAAAAATAGTGATAACCAGCTGAATGAGAACATATAAAGACTAAACTGACCTTATAAAACCTTACAATTATACTGTAAAGGAGCATTCCTAATGCAGGCATTTATGGCATATTCTCTATAACCTAGAAAACAATATTTGGTCTGCACATCCCAAAAAAAATGTTTTTTTAAAAATTAGCATAGGTGCACACTGGTGTGGCAGTAACAGACAAACACAATCCAATATGAGTAGCACACTATTAACACTAAAAAAACTATCAAAAAGAACATAGGAATTTTTGGAAAAGCATTTCTGCTACGTAGAATACATGAAAGATTTTTGAGGTTCTTAGTTCACATTTGTGATCAAAACTGCTTAAGCCCACCTGCCAATCAGCAAGGCAACCTCAATACAGGTGGGAACCTACTCATTTCAGGGAGAGTAGATTCCAGCTACAAGCTACTCTGCAATGATTTAAAAACCTGTGCAGGTGGATGAAGTGCAAAAAAAAACAAAGAGGGGGCAGCCACTCCCCCATACACACAGTCTAGAATGCAATGTTTGGTCTGCACATCCAATTTTTTGAAACAAATGAGCATAGGTGCACACTGGTGTGGCAGTAACAGACAAACACAATCCAATATCAGCAGCACACTACTAGCAATAAAAAACTTGAAAAGAACATAGGAATTTTTGGAAAAGCATTTTGCTACTTAGAATACATTATTTTTTTTGGGGGGAGATGTGCAGACCAAATACTGTTTTCTAGACTGTTTGTATGGGGGAGTGGCTTCCCCCTCTTTGTTTTTTTTGCTCTGTGTAAGGAGGATAAAGGGCAGGAAGAAAAATAAATTGTTGGGAGACTAATTGAATTCTCAGCAACAGTATTAGGTCATCTGATCTGCTATAGGGGGGCCCAGTGCAGTAGAAACTTTTGCCCTATGATTAAAATGGCCCTGATTACAGGTCCCAATGGTTTATTATGGTCCAATAATTATTTTGCTTTTGATGTAACATTGTAAGTAAAGGTGTTATGTATACGTATACATAACACCTTACTTACAATGTTACATCAAAAGCAAAATAATTATTGGACCATAATAAACCATTGGGAACAAATATACAAATTCTAAGTACAGAAAATCCTTCAAAAGAAAATATTTGATTATCATGACTTCTGGCACATATTCAAAAAACAAGGCAGATATTCCTCACTTGTGGTCAATGTTAACTAGATAAAGTTTAAAGGGGTTCTCCAGGAAATATTATTATTATTATTATTATAAATAAGAAAAATATACATTAAGTACATTGTCATGGACGGTGCTGAAGCCCGTGAGGCAGGCTGCGGACACGTCCATCTCCCTGCCCGCTCCCCAGCCCCTGGGGCGAGCGGTCCGGGTATCAGGCCGTGGGCGCACTCGTCCCCCGGAGCACTTTCACTTACCTCGCCACGCTCCTGCTGTCCTTCGGGCGCGTACTCCTACTGCCGGCCAGAATGACTGGTCCAATCTGCTTCCGTGGGCGGAATTTTCCTACAATTCCCTAGATTCAGAATCCATGGGCGCCTCCCCCTTCTTCATCGTGTACGTCCTGCACCCCTGCCCACCTCTCCCACTAGCATCCACGTCTGAGTTCCCGGCAGCAGATGCGTTGGTCCAAGACATGAAGGCCATTTGGGTCCTGACTCGCCAGTCTCTGCTTCGAGCTTCAGCATACACGATGACTCAGGCAGATAAGAGGAGTCCTCCTTCAGTTTTTTCTCCCGGTGACAAGGTGTGATTGTCGGCTAAATATGTCCGCCTTAAGATTCCAGGTTACAAATTGTGACCCCGCTATGTGGGACCATTTGAGGTGCTTAAACTCATAAACCAGATGGCTTACAAACTCTGGCTCCCTCCTTCCATGCACATCCCGAACCCCTTCCATGCCTCTCTACTCAAACCCCTGGTTCTAAACTGTTTTTCTCAAAAAGCGGTCCCTCTGTCTCCTGTACCTGACGCCACTACCGTTTTCCTGGTAAAAGAGATCCTGGATATGAAGGTGATTAGAGGGAAACGATTTGGGAAAGGGGGTTTGGGCCCGGGAAAGGTCTTGGAGCCGGGGTACTAACATTCTGGACTGCGGGCTAGTACGGAGCTTCCTCCGGGCTGGAAAGAGGGGGAGGCGAAGGGGGGGAGGGGTACTGTCATGGATGGCGCCGCAGCCCGTGGGACAGGCTGTGGGCGCCTCCATCTCCCTGCCCGCTCCCCAGTTCCGGGGGTGAGCGGCCCCGTGGTCCGGGAATCGGGCGGGCAGTGGGCGCACTCGTCCCCCGGAGCACTTTCACTTACCTCGACATGTTCCTGCTGTCCTTTGGGCGCGTATTCCTACTGCCGGCCGGGCGGGTGCGAGCGATACTGCAGTCCAATTTAAAGGACAGCACACCGGTTGATTGTGTCTCACCGGGCGCTGACCCCAAATTAGGCCCTTGGGGCCCCTTCCTCATCTCACTGCCGGATCTTTAGTGCTCTATAGCCTATCGAGAAAGCGTTCCTTGTGCCGTGATTGTCTCTCCCATGTACCGTACCGTTCAGTTTCTGTCCTTTGACCACGAACCTCTGCCGCCTGCCCTGACCTACCGCTTGTCCCCGACTACGACTCTGCCTTACGTTTTTGTACCACGCTCACCCTTGTCTGCCACCGCAAGGCAAGTTTCCCGCCATGGAAAGCGACCTGGTAGTTTTTCCCCCCCCGCAGCAAGTCCATCCCGCTTTGCGGTGTGCTCTGGGGAAAACTGGGTTCTACTTAGACTCCGCTCCCTGGTGTGGGCTTTCACCATCGCTTGCGGTGGTCCAGCGGATCCACTACTGCCACCGTTATATACATGTCTAGGGGATAATCATTATAGCATAAGAAAAAGGCCACCGGGCTCTTTCCTGTGCAGAAACCTGTCCTGTAATGCAGAGCACAACAGTAGGACAGACTAGTTTTTCCCAAAGTTTAGCTAACTGACATAACTAGCATGTGTGCTGTGCCGTCCACCCACAACTTGGTGTGAGAGAGGCCTCTGCAGTGTGTGAAGGAGACTGTATAAACTAATAGTGTGCATATATATGTGTGTGTACATTTCTATATGTATACATTTGAGGTGACATGCATGTATTTTGGTGCTCAGGCACCATTTTTTTGCGTCCCTTAGTAGCAAATGCGCCAATCTAGAACCTGTCAAACTGCGGGTCATAGATTTATGTTTTCTAGATACAAAAAGCGACAATTCGGCTCATAAGCACTTTTTAAAAAGTGACACCTTTTCCCCAGCTTTAAATCCCTGGGATTTGTAATTAAAAAGCAGAAGTGTGTAGAACGTGGGGTTGTTTTTGAGACTCCCTTTCAGCCAACCCCAATCTCAGGTGCTTTAAAAAAGTTCGCGGGGCTTTAAGCTCCAAAATTTGGATGCGCCTTTATTCAAAAAAATACAAACAGGGCCCCTTTTACAGGCATTCAGTCTCCTTTGGTGGGGATTTACTGCTTACACTTAGGGAACATGTAAAACGGTTTTTCACCCTTTTTTGGCGTAAAATGCACCTATGAGCCGCTCCCCAAATTTTAATTTGCGCCAATGAATGTGTTCGTAAAATTTTACATTTTGTAATGCGCCTAACATTTCACCACACTCGAATATTAACACATACACCACACCGGCCATTTTAAATTAGGTACACCTGCTGTAACGGTGGGGGGGCCCCCTTTTGCCTTCAAAAACCTGCCTAAATTTCCCCTTCGTGGCATAGTTTTTCAACAAGGTGTTGCAACGATGCCAATTGTACCAAGGGGCCCCAAAAAGATGCCAAGAAAATTTCCCCCACCATAAAACCACCACCCCACCTAAAAACCGTTGATACAAGGGCAGATGGCCCATGCTTTCATGTTGTTGACCACCCCAAAATTCCTGCCCCACCATCCAATGTCCAGCAGAAATTTCGAACTCTCAACCAGAACTTTTCCCAATCTTCTACTGTCCAATTTCGATAGCTTGGGAAAATTTGGAGCCTCAGTTCCTGTTCAAAGCTGAAAGGAGTGGCCCCTTTTGGTCTTCTGCTGCTGTAGCCCACTGCCTAAAAGTTCCCGTACTGGCGTTCAAAAATGCTTTTCTGCCTACCTTGTTGTAACGGGTGGCAAAATTTGAGTCACTGTTGCCTTCATCACTCGAACTATCTGCCCTTCTCCTTTGACCTTAGGCTCAAAAAGGCATTTCCGCCCACGATCGCGCTCACGGGTGTTTTTTTCTTTTTCGGACCATTCCTATAAACCCTAGAGATGGTTTTTTGCGTGAAAAAAACCCAGGGGAAACAGCATTTCTGAAATACTCAGCCAGCCCTTCTGGCCCAACAACCCGCCACGTTCAAAGGCACTCAAATCACCCTTTTTTCCCCATACTGACTCGGTTTTTAACTGCAGAGATTTCTTGCCCCTTCTACATCCAAACACTGAGTTGCCCGCCATGGATTTTGGGTGATTAAAATTAAGTTTTAAACAGTTTGGGACGGGGTGTACCAATAAATGGCCGGGATTTATGAATAGGGTTTTTTCGGCAAAACTAGGCGCATTACGCTCAAAACAGGCAGATCCTTTTTAAAAAGTGGTCGCCTGACCTAGAAGTCAAAGTGGAGTAGATTTGCCAGGGGGAAAAAAAATTTCCCTTAAAATTTTCCAACTCATCTTTTTTTCAACGTCTCTTTTCTAAATACAAAACCCGCTAAAAGGCAAGTCCCCTTTCCCCGGGCTCCTAAACCCTAAACACAGTCAACAGCAGAGAAAAAGGGGCGGGTTTCTTTAAAATTGCAAAAACTGTAAAAATTTTATTAAAAAGTCCCATAAATAAAAACTTGAATAGCATTTTTGTACTACTTGCGATTAGGTGGAAAACATTCCTATAAGGGGAAAAATAAAAATGTTAAGACGTATTTTCATCTGCAGTACTGCGACTGTACTCGGGTGCCCGGCTTGGAGCCGGCAGTACCTGACAGGGGCGGGCGAGGGCGTACGACTTCGGGGACCTCCCCCCTTTCTAAAAGCACGCACTGCGACTTACCCTAAAACAATTTATAGTAACACGGCAGAGTGTAACTAATAGCCGCTACATATGGCTAATGGATAGGTTTTTTTTTTTTTTTTTTTTTTTAAAGAAGGCCAACCCCAATTTCCCCCGCTGGAATTTTTTAAACAAACCTTTTTTCTCCTAAAAACTTTCAGGGACCCCCCCCCCTTTCCCCCCTTTAAAACCCCCTCTTGTTTCTGTACATTTTTTTTCCCCAAAAATCCCCCCAACAACTTTTCCCCCCCCTTTTTTCCCCTTTCCTTTTTTCATTTTCAACTTTATTTTTTGCAACCCAGTTTTAACTTTTTCCTTAATTCTTTTTTCCTCTTTTTTTCCCCAAAAAACCCCCCCCGGGGAAATTTAAAAAAATTTTAAAGGCCCCCAAACATTTCCTCCCCTTTTTTTTTTCCCAAATTTTTTCCCTTTCCCCATTTCCCAAAAGGCCCCCCCCCCCTTTTTTCCAATCTTAAAACTTCCTTTTTTTCCCCCCCCTATTCACTTTCACCCCTACCCGCCCCTTTGGGGATTAAAAAGGTGGATTTTAAAAAAAATCCCTTTCATGTCAAAACCCAGTTTTTTTTTTTTCAAATTTTTTATTTTTTTTGTTATTTTTTAAAATTTTTTTTTTTTTTTTTTTTTTTATTTTTTCCCTTTTTTTTTGTTTCTTTTTTTTTTTTTTTTTTTTTATATTTTTTTTTTTTTTGCATATTTTTTTTTTTTTTTAAAAGTTTTTTTTTTTTTTATTTTTTTTTTTTTGTTTTAATTTTTTTTTAAAAATTTTTTTTTTTTTTTTTTTAATTATTTTTTTTTTTAATTTTTTTTTTTTTTTTTTAAATTTTTTTTTTTTTTTTTTTGGGGTTCCGAAATTTATCAATATTTTATTAAAACCCAAAATTTTCAATTCTTTTTTACCACCAAAAAACAAAACACCAATAATTAACCAAAAAAACCCTTTTGGGGGTTTTTAAAAAATTTGGACGACACCAACACCCAAAAAGGGGGGGGTTTTTTATTTAAAAAAAAACCCTTTTTGAAAACGAGTTGGAAAAAAAAGTAAGGGGGAAAAAAAAAAAAAATAGTCAAATTTTATAAGAACAAGAAAGAGAGGAACTTACCCATTGCCCAATTTCCATGTGATACCCAGGCCCACACACACACAACCCCGCACTGGAAAAAACATACCAATTAGGGGGGCGTTCACATGCAAAACAAGAATCGATTTTCATTTTTTTAAAAGCCCGTGCGGGATTGCATATGTCGGACAAAACAACAAAAGAAACTAAAAATTAGAATTAACAACATCGTAGTAACATCAGGGGCCTAAAAAAAAAAAGTATAAAACAAGTGAAGGGAAAAAAATTTTAGAAACGATGTTGCTAGGATTTTTCAAGAAAAAAAAACCAATTTATCAGAACTAAGATGGCTGTTTTAGAGGGAATTGAAGAGGGGGGGACAATCCTCGAAACGCTTTTTACGACAAAGAAGATGGGTTTATGTATTTTAAAAACACTTGCACCAGCTGGGGTAACGAAAGTTTTGGGGCCTAAGACCTCTTGTAAACACAAAAAAAAAAAAAAAAAAAAAAAAAAAAAAAAAAAAAAACTATCCATTTTGCCATAGTGCGGGATATAATTAACACTCGCCTTCTTTCCTATAAATTGAAGGGGAAGTCACAGTCGTGCTGAAAAGGGGAGCCCCCCAAACGCTACGCCCTGCCCAGCCGCCGTCAGGTACTGCCGTGCCCAACCGGGGCGACCAGGCTATGCAGTCCAACTGAGATAAAAAAACGTCTTCAACTCCCAATATACCGCTTACATGGGAATGTTCCCCCACCATAATCGCAAGTAGTACAACTGGTCATTCAACTTGTATTTAGGGACTTTTTAATAAATTTTCACATGTTTTTGCAATTAAAGAAGCCTGCCATTTTTCCCCTCTTTGACCCCATTTCCAACTTACATCGGCAAAAAAAAAAGTAATTTCGATTTTATCAAACATATAAAATTACATTTTAAAATTAATAAAATTTTTTATCATATAAAATTTAAAATAAAAATAGTAATACCCAAAAATAAAAAAATACCCATGAAATATATTTAAATTTAATAGAACTTAAAACTAATTTTACATTAAAAAACCCACTGAAAGAATGTTGTTCCCGCACAGCACAGGTCTGGCTGAGACCTGTGGTCCACCAAGCAAGATCAGTTCCATAGTTTCTATTCACTGATATGCTATTCTAATGACTTTTATTTTCAACCTATCTATAGCCTTTATACATGTTAGGCGCATTAGCAATGCGCCTAAGTTCCATAATGCGCCTAACACATAGGTGAGGCGCGTCGAATTTAGGCGTCATTTATAATCACACAAAAACCACTTTCATACATCAGGTGCATTATACACTGAAAACGAGACTCAACAATTCACTTCAAAGCGTCTTCCTTCATATATGTCTCCCTAAGTATTCCTCCATTAAATGCTCTTATTTTTATTTGGTTTCTCACACAACCCCTTTAATTACTTTACAATGAAAAAAGTATCAAAAATATTTATTGGGTAAATTCTTTAATATTAATAAATATGGTGTTCTTGCAGACCCCTGTCCATAAGCATTCTAAAGGTATGTGAACATCATCATATGCTTGTGATCTGCCAGAAGAAAAATGGTGAGAGTAGCTGAAGTGAAGCATAACACTGGTTGTGTGAGCCTCAGGGAATTAGGAGGTATTACTCTTCTTCTTCTCCACAGGATATAATGGGTTTATATAGCTTTTCCTGCAACTGGAGGAGGTATTAACCATTTAAATAGCGGATGTATGTTTAAATGCATTGTATTGCTGGCCTTGGAGCTACGTATGACAGCTTCTCTAGCTATATTCTCATAATGTTTACAGTTGTACTTTATACAAAATCTCTAGACAGGAGGCTAATGCACTGGATCTGTGACATCAACTCCACTCGACTCATTAGAGATATCGCACTACTTCATAGGGACCTGTTTCTCCATTTTCTAAAACAAACTACATTCTCTTCCCCACTGGAAATAGTGGGCTCTCGTCGCTCCCTGTCTGATTGGGAGCTACCCAGCCACTTTCTTCTAACCAATCATATGACGAGTTTATTTCCCATAGGAAATAATGTAGCTTGTCGCTCAACAGCTGATTGGCTGATAGCGGTCTCTCTTCTCCCATAGAACAGAATGGCGTTTTGTCGCTCCTCCTGTAATTGGAAGAGACTGTAGCCAATGACACAGCGGCTATATGTTTAAATATATACTGTTTTCCGGTCTTTTTTTATTTATATGACTCCTGATGTAGCGTCTGTGTGAGGTGAGAAACGCGTCGAGTATAGTTTACAGTGTATCAGGTTTACATTCTTTTATGAGTATGTTTTTAGAATAAAAACCCTTTTAATAGCACTTTAATACAGCCTTATTGAGGAAGTTATTAGCAAGCGCCAGGATAATATTTGTCTACTTTTGTCTAATCTATTGTTCCCGCTACCGCAGGTAAGCGTCTTTGGAGAAGGACCCACAGCTGCTGCTGTATTTAACTCTATTCAATAGAGTCTGAACAAACACATATGAGTGTAGTGCCTCTCTATTAAGCACAGCTAAAGAAGCTGAGCATATAGTTCACATCGCTTTTAGGGCATGTCCCCACGGCACGGGTTTTCGGCCGGTTTTTCAGCCGGTTTGCGGTTTTTCAGGCCGCCTAAAAAACCGCCGAAATACACAATTGTGCCTATTGAAAACCCCTGCAGCAACCCACCAACGGGTTTTACGCTACGCGGTTTTTGGCGGCAAAACATCGAGCAAGCACCATCTTCCGTCCGGTTTTCGGACAGAATATGTGCTTCTCAATGGGCGGGGGGCGGGCTCTACGCCGCTCATCGTGGATAAACGCCGTCCCCCCGTGGCCGTGGGGACGGGCAAAAAACTGTAAAAAAAACGGCCGGGATTTGTCCTATGCCGTGTAAACACGGCCTTAATGTTTTTTATATGTACTTCACCATAAAAGCGTCCCTTCTGTTTTTTATTTTCTTTCTGACATCCCCAAAACAGCAATACTTGCAGAAATCCACTGCATGCCTGTGGAGGTTTACATCTGTAGATTATAAAACTGTATCTTGCTCGTTGTAAAAAATAAACAAATAAATAATAAAGGCGCTATGCATGAAATTTCATGCCATTATACTGGCATAGAATGTGTCTGATTTATGAACCCTCTCTACAACAGGTAAAAAAATCAGGCACATTCTAGCGCTTGCACGACAGTTCTGGCTCAGGTTTACCACTTTGAAAGTGGTATACCTGTTCCAGCTGTAATGCGCCTAAAAATGCCATAGCGAAGCTAGAAATATGTAGCTTCGCTAAAGTTCTAGTGCACCCCACCTCCCCGAGATCGGGCACATTACAAAGCGTGAGGGAGATTTAAATATGTATGAACGGGGCTGTGCCTGATAACGGGCTGAAAAGTTGCCAGATATCTGCCGCAGCCCCATTCACACATGTCACCCTAAGTGTATGTATATATATATATATATATATATATTTATATATACATATATATATATACTAATTGTATATGTATATATATATATATATGTGTTTGTGTTAATATATGTTAAAATTTTTGTGAAGGCAAGTACAAATGTTTTGTAGAGATATTGGAGAATGAGAACTGATTTTTTTCTTCTATTTTTCTTAATTTATTTTAGATTGCTTTTCATGTTTTACCATTTTATGTTAATATTCTCGCATCTTTTTTATTTCCATTTTTTCTTTTTTTTTGTTCTTTTCCCCTTAGAAGGAATAAGTCGGGGCTTTCGCTTATTTAAAACCCTTTGGATGGTATACAAAAAAAGATCGTTGGGGTTGGCTTCTCCATATAGTGTTAAGTAGTGGTCGGGGAGCTCAGGAAAGCACCATTTTGTTTTCTTCACTTACGTTGCCTTGTATTGCACAATACCACTACATTCATAATGGTTGTGTATTGATTAAGCCTTTTCTGCGGCATTATATGTTGTGTTTCTTGTCTCATAACATTATGCCTGCCCAAATAATGGGGCATTTACATCAGACAGGATACATTAGTTTAGCTTTACAAGCCTTGAAATTGATATGCAGTAAAGTTTAATGTTCCCCACAACAGTATAGGGTTACCCCACATCACTAAAACAAAGTTTACTATAACAGTTTTATGACAGACATTAGCGTTTTGAGAAAAAACAGTATGAGAGGAGAAGCGGAATTTCAATAACGAAAAAAGGATATGGAAAAACTTAGTAAAAAAATTTTGGCTCAAAGGTCACAGAAAAAATTGAGATAAAAAAATTTAAAAAGGGTGATTCAAAAAATGAGGAAAAGTTTTTTCCCCCAAAGCAGCAACGTTTTGGTTTAAACAAAAAAAAAAAACCTTTCTTAAGCCAAAAGCAAACAGGACATTTAGTAAAAGGGGGAAAAAAAAAAATAGGAGGCTAAATTTACTTCATTTTTTAGGGGCTATCTGAAAGAATAGTACAGTTGCAAAAAGAGGGGAAATGTTTAAAAAAGGGTTTTTGAGCGGTTCAGGCTACAGGGTTGACCCCTGAGGGGGGCCCAAAAAGCCCTTTGACATATGGAGTTAGGACGGTGTGTAAATAAAAATTTTATTAAACCGAAAAACTGCAAAAAAACTGGGATTTTGGGCCTGGGTTGTTCCAAACCCAAAACACTGGGGAACTATACAGTAAAAAACCCTGTTTTATGAGAAATTAGGATTTAATGGAGCCCTGCAAAGTCCCCAAAAAAAACCCAGCCCCGGGGTGGGAAAGATGCAGCCGCAATAAAACCCTAATTTATTGATGTTTGGAGAGGAAAATGTTATTAACTAAGAGCCTTTTTTGTACGTAAGGAGGTGTAAAAAGCGGCGTTCAACGGGAAATACGGTGAAAAATTTTAAAATAGGTATGTAATTTAGCACCCAATGAACCCCTACACTCAGCGTGACTTTTTTTGACAATTCTCTTGCACTACACTGATTGGTGGCCGCCAAAAGGTAAAAAGGTGATTGGTGGTGACAAAAGGCAAAAAAGTACTAAAAACAAAACTGAAAATGGTGGTGAAAGAACTTTATCGACAAAAACAGTAATGTTGGGGTTCAGTTGGGTTTCTAAAAATTCGAGAATTTACTGAACTTAATTTTTCTAGAACAGTTCGATCAACACTAATATTTAGTTTAAGATATTAGATTTTTATTTCTGTCGTACTGTGATGTGAGGCAAAGTGTTAATAGTAGTTCCCTTGAAAAAATTAGGACATGAAATTTTACCCCAAGGGGACAAAAAAAGGTATTACCATCCCCTATTATGACCATCAATTAATACCGAGTAACTGCAATATGAGCACGGACCCGGCTAGAAGGTGGAGAGTGAACAAAAAGGGTCCTGGTGGGTTTTTACGGGTTGCTAGACTAAAAAAACTGGTGATTAGTCCAAAACAAGCTTATGGCCTGTTCTTTCTACCAGTGGCGTAGCTATATGGGTTACAGTAGTCACAGTTGCAACCATGCTCCTGAACCAGAGAGGCCCACAGGCCCCCCAACCCAAGTACATTCCCTTGGGCATATAGACCCCGAAAGCAGCGATGCACCCCCACCTTCAAGAGTAGGGGCGCTCAGGGAAAATGCTGGGGGCATGGGCTAGATGTCCAAAGCCTATTTTTCCTCCAAAATTTGGGGGAATATCCTATTTATTATAATAAAATATATTTTATATAAAAAATTATATATATTATTTTAATAAATATAAAAATTAAAATATATAGGGGTTTTTTTTATATTTTATTTAAAAAAAATATTTTTAAATAAATATTGGGGGCCAACCCCCACTGGGGAAGCCCCCTAGGCCCCATTATACCTATTGCTTTGGGGCTCTTTATACCTATAAAATTTTGGAGGGGGCCCCTTTATAATTACCTCCCCTCGGGGGCCCTATTCAATTTACTATGGGGGGTAAATGGGGGGAACATGCTGTGATGGTGTGGCTGTATTTTTTAGCCCCCTTGTATATGTAATGACCGGCAAAATAAACATAATATGTTGATTAAACTGTACAGTTTAAACTCCAACAAAAACTAAACCCATAAGCAATGGTGCAATAGTATTTTTTTTTTGTTCGTCCCACAACAATATTTTTTTTTGGGGGGGGCGAGTTTTGGTGTATGGGGGGTCTGAAATTTTGAGTACATCAGTTTTTACATCATGCTTTTTTTTATAAAAGTTTCATTTTATAGTTTTTCTATTGCTTTTATTAAAATAAAATTTTACTTTGGATTTGGCCCCTTTCTTCTCCTAGGGGGATTCATACAATGGAAAACAAACAGGATTGATGAGCTGGCTTTTCTTTTTTCATTTCAAAACCCCAGTATTCCCCAGTTTTTGGGGGGTGGGGGGGGTGAAATACGCAAACATATCAAGGGGCGCACAAAAGTCAATTTAAATTTAAGTTGAGAAATTTAGGTGGCCAGGGAAACTTTAAAACAGGCTTCGATGGAAATGGGGAATAGGGGAAAAACCCCCGGGGGGCCCCCGATGGTAAAGGAGTTGTTTTTTAACTGAAAAAATTTAGAAGTGGCAAAAAATAGAAAAAGAAGCCCAAAAAAAGCAGAAGAGAGAAAGGGGGTCATGTAAAATCATTTAAGGGGGCTGTAGGGTGGGGTCCCAAAATAAGCCCCCGGTGGATTCAGGCACCGCTAAAATGGTGGTTCTATATGAGAAAATTTCTATTGCCCCAGGGATGCAAAACGCATGTTTTGGTCTTACATGATTTGCAAGAATAGATTTATACTCATGGGCGACATGTATGCCAGAAGGCTGGCATCTTTTCGACAATTAGCGCAGCCCCGATCGCAATAGGTTTAAATCTCATGCCGCATGCCAATATCAGGCGAATTACAGAGCACCCGTGGCACTTTGTAATGTGGCTGATTGGGGGAATAAGGGAAAGGGGGTGTCCTTTGTTACGCAACCCGAATTCCCCCAAGTTCTAAATCGGGCATTTACACTAAAATTACGGAAAAAAATTTTCCTTAAGCGCCAAAAAAAACATTATGTCGCCTGTTTTTATTCCCCGGGGGGGAGGCCCGAGTTTTCACAAAAATTCCCTGACCACAGCCTACCCTAACTTGGGGTTTTCCGTAAGAGTTTTTTGTGTTTGTTGCCCATCTAAAATATTGGTCAATGAAACGAAATTGTGATCTCCGCAGAGGTCCACTTCCGACACTACTTTAAAAATTAAAGCCTTGATGCTAATGCAACTTAGTTAGCAGAGGGGCAGTAATCACCCGTCTGCTTTGGAGCCACAAACACCAAAGTTTTTGCTGAACTGCTGTTGTAGCCCCCCTGTTCATTTTGGTGGTGAGCTGCTCTACTGTAGCGTGTCGGTCCTCCATCACAGACCTGAATGGCTGATGTTCAACTCTCCCATCAATTGCATGTGGTGTTCCACAACATCCAGGTTGCTTATTCACAATGGATACATTTTTCCCCTCATGGTATTCTTTCAACACAGCACCATGTGAACAGTTTACAAACTGTGCAGTTTCAGAAATACTGCCAATACTACCTTGTTCTGAAACAGAAACATATGTCAGCTTTGAGAAGTATTTGTGCAGACCAGGGCTGTGGAGTCAAGTCAGTGTCCATTTTGGTGGAGTTGGAGTTGTTATAAAATGGACCGACTACGACTCCAAAAATATATAATATATTGGTACAGTTATTCAATGTAGTGCCAAGAGCAAGAGGAATTGGGTGTTGCCAATGCTGCTACAATATCTCCAGCATCATCAGATGAGGAGTTTAATCTTGAAAATATTCCGCTCCCATAGCAAACAGATTGAACTGATTTCAGCAAAATATTTTACTTGCTCTCAAAGAAGTAGAAAAGTTCAACTGCTCATCAAAACTGGCTGTGCCTGAGTCCATTCTTTTATACCCTGAAATTTTTAGACCTGTTGCGTTGTGGTCACCGCTTTGCCACCAACCCAAGTTAGTGTAGTGTAGTAGTGTAAAGAGGCTGGTCTGTAGACTGGAAATAATAAGTTTAGATTTGAGGGCATCTATAAAGGATATGATGGAGGTGAAAACTGTTTTTACCACTTACTACAGCAATTTTGCATAATTACAATTTTTTAAAGTTTTTTGTGTTCTAAAGTTGTATCCAATAAATATATTTTACACCGACAAGCAAAAGAGTAACAATGTTTGGAACGTCTGGCTTTCAGGCTCCATATCTAACCATCCACTACAGTTTTGAATGTGAAACTACCATCATTTTATAGAAAATTATCTTGGCTATTTCATAGTTAAATTTGACTTGCAACTATTTAGCCTATGCTTTGTTATGCAGGTTCTTGTCATGTAACTGCATTGCTAATGTTTTGATCCCGGTGGTGGAACAATCTTTTTCTTCTTGTATACTACAAATTACAACCTGTTCTAACATTCCCCAATCGCTCAGTGTTTTATTAGATTGATTTCCAAGCTAAAAGTCACTGGTTCGAATTGAGCAGCAATCATGAAGAAGATTTCCCAAAAAAGGAGAAACCGCATCATGCATCTCATCGATAGCAGTCTCTTGGCCAAGAAAATTGCCCAACTGCATCATGTGAGGCCCTGACAGCTGGAAGAATATGAAATGAAGTCGGTCCATTCATTCAAAAGCCAAGAGGTGGACGTTCAGGCAAAATATCAGAGTCAACAAGTTGGCTCATTACTAGGTCTATAATTTCTGGCATGACAAACACGGCAGTGGAGGGGGCTCGTATGCTTCATAAGAGTGAGATCACAGACATCCATGCAAGCACCATGCAACACGCATTACAAAGGTCTGAAATGGAGGCCGGAAAACAGGTGAAGAAGCTTTGACTTCAATCTCGTCATAAGAAGCATCGACTTGAGTTTGCAAAAAAGTGTGAAAGGTGGAAGTTTGAAAACAGGTGATTTGGAGCGATGAGATGAAAGTCAATAGACCGGGCTCAGATAGGGGCCAATGGGTTTGAAAGAACCAAGAGAAAAGGAAGCTAATTGATCGAGGAATTGAAGGAATTGTCAAGTTTGGCGGAGAAAGCCTGATGATATGGGGTTGTCTCACAGCCAAAGATGTTGGATACTTGATCAGGATCGATGTTGATCTCAATGCTGAGCTATATGTGAGTATCCTACAAAATGAGTTACTTAGTACACTCAAGTACTATGGGTATGAAAAGGACGACAGTGTTCCAGAAGGACAATGACCTGAAGCATATGTCGAGTTTGGCGAATAAATTATTCAATGATAATGAAGTAGAGTTGCTGCATTGGCATCCACGGTCCCCAGACCTTAACCCAATCCAACACTTGTGGGTAGAGTTGAAGAAAAAGCTGTATTCTTACCCAAGTAAGTTGACTAGTATGAATCAACATTGGGAACGTATTGAAGAGACCTGGGATCAGATTTCATTTAAGACATGCTTGAATCTGATCCAGAGCCCAGAAGGATTCATGCAGTGCTGAAAACCAAAGGTGGGTTTACAAAACTCTAACAAAATAATAAAAATTAACATTTAGGAACAAAACAGTAACAATGCAGTTACATGACAAGAATATGCATAACGTAGCAGATGCTAAATAACTGCAAGTGAAATGTATGTATAAAATAGGTAAGATGATTGTCAATAAAATGATTGTAGTCTCAAGTTCAAAGCTGCAGTGGATGGTGAGATATGGAGCCTGAAAGTCAAAAGTTCAAAACATTGTTACCATTTTTCTTGTCAGTGTATGCTCTACCTAAATAGCTTGATTATTGTATCATAAGGTGATAAAAAGCCTGTTGTTACCACTTTACTATAGTAAAGTTATCACTATCGGAGTGGGAGTTTGGGAAATTGAGGAGTTGGAGTCGGTGCTTTGGGAAATTGTGGAGTTGGAGTCAGAATTGGAGTCGGTGCTTTGGGAAATTGTGGAGTTGGAGTCAGAGTTGGAGTCGGTGCTTCGGGAAATTGAAGAGTTGGAGTCGGAGCTCTGGCTTAACGACTCCACAGCCTTAGTGCAGACTGTCTAAGCCAGCTCTCGACACATGACTTCCTTTATAAACTGCATACTGCCAACATCGAAAGTAGAAAGTAGTCATAATAATGTGACTCAATTGTGTATTTGGATACCTTGTGTGCCCTGTGATAGGCTGAATAAAGGCAGTGTATTCTGCCTATGCATTATACTGTTATATTGATGTATCATGTAAGTAAAGAGGAGTTTGCTATGATGCTGTGGTCTGATTTCAATATTTTCCTTCTGGAGAAGGAAAGTAAATTGTTGCATTGTAGTTACGATTTTTAACTGATTGCTTCTAAGTAAAATCTATAGTAATAATTATTATTGGGGTTGCAGCAATTGACACTTTTATCAAGGAACAAAACCAGATTGCCCCAGTATAGGCAATGTGCTACTAGAAATATATGTGCTTGCTCAGACAGTCGTTTATCCTACAATGTTCAATAAACCAGGCAGGTGTCCAATCCGTAGGTGTTTCCATGTTGTTGAAAATATGGAAAATCTTTCAATTCACACAGCCACTTCCAGCACAAAGACTAACTATAGCAAAGAGGTGACAGTGAACAGCAGTGGCTCATGTCAAGTCACTTACTGGACAGGCTTTATAAAACAAGGCCTGCGTTCAATTAATGTTCGCTTGCCTTTGGCTGATGCAAGTAGTTTATCTAATGTAAAAAAAAAAATTCTGAGTAATGCTAACACAGTGCCAGGCTTTATTTCTTTCTCAGGTCTTGAACTGTGGGACTAATTAGTTCGGTTACTAAACAGCTTTTAGCCCTTTTTCCCATAATGGCTTGCCTCTTTTTTAGGATGTTTTATATAAAACTTTCAAACTTAATATTATAGGGACCTTAAATAAACATGAAACACTTTACTGACTTTTAAGAAACCCTGTTTTAATTATACTGTTCACATTCACGTCCAGATGTAAAGTTTAAATTTTATATTTTTCCCTTTTGGAATTGAGTACCAAAGCCAAATCACTATATTCCTTAGAAATGTCAAACTTATATTAACATTTAAAGCAAAAATGTAGCAAACATTTAGACTTTAATCAGTGATCAATGTAATTCTGTGTAATCATGAGACCTACTAGCGTAGTCTGGTCCTACAAATTTGTGATGTAAATGAGCCATTACAGATGATGTCCAAGCATCCATGAAATGAGGAACAAGCCAGCTACAGGTTTAAATATAAAATAGTCGGATATTTTGTTAGCTATGCTGTAATGGACTTTGATGTGTTCTTTAGCTGAACTCTGTTTACAAATGACTAACAAAAATAACCAGATAATTATCTTAGCTAATAGGAAACGTACACAAGTTATACTTCTGACGGCGCATACAAATTTAACAAAAGCATGGAGTCTGGGAATAAAACAATCCTTATGTTGTGTGACCAGAGTGTTTCTGATGACTGATGGTGCGGTGACTCCACCAAAGGTAAATATTAAAACATATTAAGTGACTAGACTCAACATCAGAGCTTATAGGGTGCTAATACAGAAAGGTATTAAATTATAAGGAATCAAAAGTATTGGAGCGCTCAATGATATCACAATTTGCACATAAAACATGTTACATAAGGATCCTCTGTTCTCTTACTCTTCTGTTACAGTCCTCTTTTCTTGTTATGATTTTCTCACTCCTGGCCTTGTGAAACCAAAGCCTTCTCAGTCCAGGTTCACATTGCCTCTGGAGCTTATGTCTATAAAGTTGCATATGTTGCTGTCAGTCAAATGTAAAACTACCTTTTACAACCTCAATACCAAAAAAGTTTGGAACACTGTAAAAAGTGAACCTCTGACCATTTTTGTTTCTGAGAGACTCTGCCTCTCTGACATGATCTTTTTAAACACAGCCTTGTGACTTGAAAATCGACCTCCAGCTATTTCTTATTAGCACCATTTATATTTCCAGCCTTTTGTTGACTGCCACTAACTTCTAAGTGAGTAAATCTTTTCAAGTAAAATGGAAACAATGTCTAAGGATACGTTCACACAGCTGATTTATTGTGCTGAAAATGTTAGCGCTGAATCAGCATGTAAAACCAAGCTTATTATGTGACATAAGGATTCTTTTTCAGCAATGAAACGAAATTAGAAGCAAGAAAAATTCATTAGAAACAGTGTAAGACGGATTGGAGTCAGATTTGACACTGATTCTGAGACAGATTCAGAGCTAAATCCACACCCACATCAGCATCGAAATCAGCCATGTGAAAGTACCCTACCTCAGAACTTCTGATATGTGTTCTATTTTATGTTATCAATAAAATATGCTTATAAAAGATTTCCATATCATTGCATTCTTGTTTTCAGTATTTTTTACACAGCATCACAACCTTTTGGGAGTTGGGGTTGTAGTTCACATTTATACTCTAGCCAACAAAATGCATGGGCTTCCATGTGCTGGAAGATTTTCCTAATGTATATGCCAACAGAACACTAAAGTCATGGTATAATTTAAGCCTAAGATTTGTGGTATGTGATGCAAAAATGCAGAAGGGGGTAATGATGAGATCATCCATCTTTTCTTTAAATTTTTACTGTAACGCGATGTAGCAGTGATGTCTTGATTTGTCATCTAGTTTTGCTCTGTTCTGCTAGGTCCTTAGCTCATCTAACAGCAGGGATGTTACAAATGGTGCTGCAGCCCACAAGTCGGGCTGCGGGTGCTTTCGTAGCCTGGTATGCACCCCTACACCGGGAGCGAGTGACACTGCGGTCCGCATATCGGGCCGCGGGTGCACTCATTCCTCTGGGTGCATATATTCACCCAGCCACGCTCCTGCTCTCCTGCATCCTCCTGCTGGCCAGTGCACACGTCCCCGCTCCTTAGGGCGCACGCTCGCCGGCTCGCTCAGATTTAAAGGGCCAGCGCACTGGTGTTGGTTGATTGCCGGCGACTGACCCTATATAATGGCTCCACCTCCTATTTACCACTGCTGGATCTTTAGTGCCCTATGCCTATTGAGAAAGCATTCCGAAGCCTCGTCTGTGATTCCCGTGTACCGAACCTGTCACTCTCATCTACTGACCACGAACCTTTGCCGTCTGCCCTGCCTGCCTGTCTCCGACTACGAGTTTGCCCAACGACTTTGTACCTCGCTGCACCTCGGCTGCCTCCGCAAGCCAGTCGCGTCAGTGGTAGCGACCTGGTGGAATCCCACCGCAGCGAGTTCACCCTGCCGTGCGCCGGGCTCTGGTGAATACCGGGACACACTTAGACCCTGCTCCCTGGTGTGGCCTGTACCATCACTTGCGGTGGTCCAGTGGATCCACTTCCCACCAGCTGTTACAAGGGAGTTCTCGTATTTTGATTAGTGTGTGGGTCCTGGCAGTAGAAAATGCTCATTAGTCTGTTGGAGCATGATTGAAAATAGAAGAGAAGAAACACACCTTCCTACCAGATGCAGTTGTGCCATCATCACAGCCGTCCCAGTGATTCCAGCAGTAGCTTTGAATGTTCCACCATGCCCTGACAGACTAACGAGCATTTTCTACTGTTAAAACACCCCTTTCATTTCTGCCATCCCTAGTTTACAATATGTGCACCCTTTGCAGATGAAGAGGGGCAATGTAAGTAAGGGGCCCCATTGCCACCTTAAAATGAAAATGGGGCTGCTTTATATTGTCTGTTAGCGTAGCAGGAAGTGTTTGAATTACAGTTATGGTGGATTACTATGCAGCATCAAGATGCTCTACAACTACTGAAAAAAGGTACACAATTTGTCTTAAAAATGTTATACCCTATATCTTTCTCTGAGATGAACTTAGTTTGCCAAATCCAGTTTCATACCATACATTAGTTTCCCATCAGCTCGTGCAAATAGGGCTTCAACCAAAGGGATTGTGACCTAGGCATCAAATTAGAAAAGCATTATATCTCATGCTTAGGTTAAGAGAAAAGAACATAAATTTACCATAGACTCTATGCTATTGATTTACCTGAAGCTACCCTATACATAGATAGAGTGGGTCTCCTTATACTTGAAAATTATTATTAAGACTATTGAACAAGTAAGGCTATTTATACTTAAAGGGAAAGTCCCATTTAATTGATTACACTATTACCAAATGCATTGCTGGTCTGATTTTGCTTTCTTTCAAAGTTAGAGTAGTTCTTCTCTCTTGCTTGTTTATTGAAGGTTTCCTAGGTTACCAACCACCTTTCTCTGCCCTGGTCAGAATGGTGACATCACTACCTGCTGTATCTTATCTACAGCACAGGAGCTTTTTTTGTCTTTCTTACTTACAATTTTTAACCTTCTACAGCACCGTAAACTTTTGCCCTGTTTTTAAAACCCCCTCCATCACCAATGTCCCTCTAACAAGATCAGCTAGGAATAGTAGAGCTGATATGCTATTTACTGTTGTTGAACCAGCCACAGCATGAACAGAAAGTGTGAGCCTGAAACTGGTTATGAAGACAGAGGGGAAACAGCCAGATGGGAAACCCCTTTAAGTTCAGTACCAATGATTCTAGCTAACTGCTGCCAAATAAACATAGTTATTACACAGTATGGAGGAAATTTGACTAAAGACACACTGGTTTCTATCATTTCAAAAGCAAAACCACCAGGATCTTTACAATAAATTGTCAATAGAGAACATATATGACACTCCTGTGGAATGTGAAATGTGTGGGTGCATATGCAGAATTTAAAATATTAGTTATTTGTGCATGGATCAATAAGTTGATTTTATGTGTTGTTCCCTTGTTAAGAAAAAAAATGTTTGTAATATTAACATGCAGAAGCTGAAAATGGTATGACTAAAACTGTGGCTCTAGTCCAGACAGTGTGTATAGAGTGTGGCTATATGGTACTCTTCAGCTCTTGATTTTACTTTTCTCTATTCTTTGTATGAAGATTGTTTATAGCACAATAAACTAGTGTAAAATCAAAAACAAAGAATATTTTATGATTCAAAGAATGTATTTTGAGTCGATCATTTTATGTGTACAGCCTGTTTTTTTTTTCTCACTGTGCACTGATACTTAGAAAATATAGAAAACCTAGTCGTAAAATCAGTAGGAAAGACAGGCACTGGGAAAATATACCATGATTTGAAGATGTTCAGGCAGTTTTTTAACTTCATAGCAAATAAATAAATCACATATATGACACAGAGCAATATATGCTTAATAGCTGAATATTCTGGCTTCATGCAGAATACCTAAAACAAATACAATTGTCACAGATGTAGGTGAATTCACTGGACTAACGCAAGCGATGGTATAAGTCTAAGTAGTCCCGGGTATTCACCAGAGCCCACCACAAAGCGGGTTGGACTTGCAGCAGCAGGAAACTACCAAGTCACTACCCCTGACATGACTTGCTTGTGGTGGAAGCCTGGGTGCAGCATGGTACAGAATCAGTAGACTGAGGCGTAGTCGGGGGACAGGTGATAATGTCAGGGCAGGCGGCAGGCAACATGGTTAGGAAATGGTAGCAGGAAGGTACGGTACACAGATAGACAAAACTCTCTCCAACACTCTCTCAGGACAACTAAAGGACACCAATACTCTGACAGAGAGTGCAGGAGGAGTCAGCAAGGTATAGGGTCAGCGCCCGCAATTAACCAATTACCGGCGCGCTGGTCCTTTAAATCTTGTAGAGCTGGCACACGTGCCGGTACTTGACAGAGCGGGGAAAGGAATCAGGAGCGTGGCTAGGTAAGTAAGAGATGGGAATAGTGGAGCAGAGCCGGGATGGGCGCGGGCCTGAGTGGGGGTGCCGGCACACTCCATGACAACAATCAAATTATTTTTATTAAAGGGGCTTTCTCACCATGCAGTTTCACAGAGCCACAGCCAGCCTTAGAATAACACATGCTGTTCAGGTTGTGGGTGGGTGTATAGCAGTGATTCACACATCAGCACATCAGCTATTCCTGTTACAGAAAACAACCAATTTAGCAAGTAACTATCTGGTACTTGCTAAATTGGTTGTTTTCTCTATTGGTTGGTGGTACCTATGTGAATATCCGGGGATTAACTCCCCTGATGAATCAAGCCTTTGTTGGTTTTTCTATTCCTGTTACACTTTATAAATCTTTTTCACTTATATCAGTGTATTACATAGGCTGCAAAGCTCTAAAAATATAGGTCCACATGTATGAAAACTGTCTAGTTCTAAAATTCACTTTGTTTCCCATAATAACCAAAAAGAGCGCCTCTTTTATTTCATATAGTGCTCTGGAAGAATGAAAGGGGAGCTCTGATTGGTTGCTATGGGAAACAAAGTGAATTTTAGACCTAGAAAGTTTTCATTTCATGTGGCCCATAGTGTTTATTTGGCTAAATAAGAGGATTTCAAAGTCTGGAGTTAGATATAAGACTCCAGGGGATGACTCACCATGAACAAAGTGACTGCTGGCAGCTTAATGAAAGATAAGAGGCAAAGGAGATGGAGGTGGGTGAGATGGTCATAAAAAGAAAAATCAACAAAACAATGTATTTAGAAAAAGTCTTCAATTACCTATTCCTATATGTTAAAAATCTATTTATTGTAGTGAGAAAAACCCTTTACTAAAGTGAATAAACATTATTAACATTTAATCATTAATGGAAAAAAAGATTATTAAATCACTCAATGAAAAAACCCAGTTAGTATTTTGTTGCTTCTCTAACGGCTTTTATGTATGTTGGCCACAATTCTATGGGACATGGATTTCTCTAGTGATAAACCATATTCTATATAAAGTTAGTTCTAAGTCTCTCAAAGAGCAGTTACCAGATTGGCTTTGCAAGGTGAAGTCTTGTAATAGGTGAAAAATTTTAATTGTCAACAAAAATGTTAATTTGCATCAAGATCTGGACTGTACAAAAATGTTAATTTGCATCAAGATCTGGACTGTTTGATACCTACAACTCACCGGCCACTTTATTAGGTACACCATGCTAGTAACGGGTTGGACCCCCTTTTGCCTTCAGAACTGCCTCAATTCTTCATGGCATAGATTCCACAAGGTGTTGCAACGATGCTCACTTGGTACCAAGGGCCCAAAGAGTGCCCAAGAAAATATTCCCCACACCATGACACCACCACCACCAGCCTGAACCGTTGATACAAGGCAGGATGGATCCATGCTTTCATGTTGTTGACGCCAAATTCTGACCCTGTTGCAGCAGAAATGTTGCAGCAGAAATCGAGACTCATCAGACCAGGCAACGTTTTTTCCAATCTTCTACTGTCCAATTTCGATGAGCTTGGGCAAATTGGAGCCTCAGTTTCCTGTTCTTAGCTGAAAGGAGTGGCACCCGGTGTGGTCTTCTGCTGCTGTAGCCCATCTGCCTCAAAGTTCGCCGTACTGTGCATTCAGAGATGCTCTTCTGCCTACCTTGGTTGTAACGGGTGGCTATTTGAGTCACTGTTGCCTTTCTATCAGCTCGAACCAGTCTGCCCATTCTCTTTGACCTCTGGCATCAACAAGGCATTTCCGCCCACAGGACTGCCGCTCATGGAATGTTTTTTCTTTTTCGGACCATTCTCTGTAAACCCTAGAGATGGTTGTGCGTGAAAATCCCAGGAGATCAGCAGTTTCTGAAATACTCAGACCAGCCCTTCTGGCACCAACAACCATGCCACATTCAAAGGCACTCAAATCACCTTTCTTCCCCATACTGATGCTCGGTTTGAACTGCAGGAGATTGTCTTGACCATGTCTACATGCCTAAATGCACTGAGTTGCCGCCATGTGATGGGCTGATTAGAAATTAAGTGTTAACGAGCAGTTGGACAGGTGTACCTAATAAAGTGGCCGGTGAGTGTATGTCATACAGTTGATATGCCTTTCCTGAAGAAGAGCTTTAACACTCTTTCTCCTGTGGCAAGATGCATTATTATCCTGAAAAATTACATTATCACTATCAGACCTATATTCTTATTATAGAATGAGAAAAGTTTTTAACATGTCTGTGTCCACTTGTTCAATGACTACTGAGATAGTGATTGCAATCTTCCCTTCATTAAAACAGCACGAGTGAAATGTTCCAGCATCATGTCCTTGGCCAATATTGATTCATTGTTCATCACTAAATATCACTTTCATCCAATCATCCACAGTACGTTAGTTTTTTTTTAGCCTACTCTTTTCTTTTCTTTAGAATTTTGTGCTGTTTTTATATAGCTTTTATATGCATAAATCCCACTTCATTCTTCATATTTCCTGATTTCCTCAGACAGTATCTGATGCTGTCTGAGACAATACAGCAATATGAACCATTATTAAAATGCACAAAACATATATAAACAACTGTCACAAATTAGTAAATAATACACTCATTACAAAAATGGTGGAGTATTACCTCTATACTAGAACTTAACAAAACCAGTCCTACACAGTTCTTCTGGAGACTGTGCAAGTGAATAAAGTACATTTAAATCAAATGATTCAAAAGTAAAATCTTCTCTAACTGGAATCATTCACTTTTCCATCTTTTCCATTTGGCCCAGATCACCAAGACAAGTTTTTCTAGCCACAGCTTGTGTCTTCATTGTTTAATCCCAAACTACAAAAAATATCCCCTTTAAAACATAACCTTTAATATTACCAATAAAATATCAATCCCTCATATAAGAGCATACTAAATAGTCAGCACTCTTGGTGAATACTAACAGTAGGGACATACTTACAGTAGGGACAACACCATGTCCTAGATACCCCACATGTTGAGTCTATTTTGAACCCTGAACTTTACATTGTGACCTACTGAAGAATAGGATATTATTTTCCTTTGTGAAACACGTCTAGGTCTTTGTTTAAGGTCTTTTTTCTAGTTCACTCACTTCCCTTACGGAGCTCTAGGGTTAAGTGAGGGACTTTTTTTAGGGTTTATTCTTGCAGGGTCGCTCTATTCAGAGCGGGTGCCTCGCTAAGGGCGAGATTTAGGATATACAGATTTAGGGAGAGTATAGTGCATTCTTTGATCTCTTTAATTTTCAGTGCGGATGCATTTGGATACTGGACTCGCCCGTGTGACTTTACTAAAATTGCTACTGGGAGATGGTGAGTAAACCAAGAGTGCTGACTATTTAGTATGCTCTAATTTGAGGGATTGATATTTTATTGGTAATATTAAAGGTTATGTTTTAAAGGGGATATTTTTTGTAGTTTAAGATATATATACATTCCCTTAAGTTTCACTATATTCTTTGTAGTTATTGTTTTCATAGTTTAATCCCCAGACATACATTTTCCATCACACTCCCTACCTGTTTCAAGCCTACACAAACTTCTCATCCTGCTTTTATCCCCAAGTCTATGCTTATTGCTGCCCCTTTTGACCCCAAAACTGAACCTGCTTTATTGTGTGGTTCCCCCATACACTGTACTTCAGAAATAATAGTATCAGAAATATAATTACTCCACCAAAGGAGTGCCACACAGACTCTGAAATCAATAGTACCAGATTGTGGCCCCCAAATAATAGTACCAAACAGGTAGTGCTCCATATTGTGCCCCAAACATCATTTGTCTCCCAGGCGGAAATAGTACCTCAAATAATATTATTCAAACAGTACTATTTCCCACTCAAGCAATCTTTTCAGTGCACCCAACAGAAATATTTCCCATCTAAGGCCCAGCACAGTAGAAATGCTTACTATTATGACCCCTACATAAAAATATTGCACCTCTTGTGCCACCCCGAATATAACAAAGGTGTGCATTTTTATTGTATGAAGGCTCAACATTTACTCTTATTACTGATTTGGGGCAGAAAAGGCAGCCTTTTAGGCATAGGTGATGGTACAGCATCTCGCAAGTGTGTGTACACCCCTCACATTTTTGTAAATATTGTATTATATCTTTTCATGGGAAAAAATTAAAGATATGACACTTTGATACAATGTAGTCAGTGTACAACTTGTATAACCATGAAAATTGGGTGTGCCCTGAAAATAACTCAACACCCATCAATGTCTAAACTGCTAGTAACAAAAGTTAGTACACCCCTAAGTGAAAATGGATAAATTGTGCCCAAAGTGTCAATGTTTTGTGTAGCCACCATTATATTCCAGCACTGTCTTACCTCTCTTGAGTATGGAGTTCACTAGAGCTTCATAGGTTGCCACTGAAATCCTCTTCCGCTCCTTAATAACAACATCATGGAGCTGGTGGATGTTAGAAACCTTGCTCTTCTCCACCTTCCATTTGAGGATTCCCCACAGATACTGAATAGGGTTTAGGTCTGAAAACCTGCTTGGCCAGTCCAAGACAGTGGTCGTCTCTGAGGTGTGTTTGGGGTCCTTATCATGTTGAAATACTGCCCTGTGGTCCAGTGGGCATGGCAGGCCTGGTACTGCTTTTCAAAGAGAAAGGCAGAAAGCAAAAGTTAGAGTGCAGGAGTCATATGCAGTATGTGCAGTCATGTACAATAGCTCTAGGGTGGGCCCCCAGAATTGAATTCAGTAGTGGGCACCAAGAATTAACTCTACTGGTGGACCACAAAAATCAACTCCACTGGTGGGCCCCGAGAAACAATTCCAATGGTGGGCCCAAGAATCTACTCTACCGGTGGACTACAAGAATCAACTCCACTGATGGGCCCCACGAATCAAGTCCAATGGTGGGCCCTATAATCAACTCTACTAGTGGCCCCAAGAATCAAATTCACTGGAGGACCCCAAGAATCACATCCACTAGTGGGCCCCAGGCATACAAGTTCGATAGTGCTCATAGAGGTGCATGACCATTGACTATACCTCCATATGCCTTCAATTTCATATACATATGCTACATTGAATGCTCTATTTATAAAGCCATTTTACCTTTAAAAGCATGCAGATAGGTTTGTTTTAAAACAGCAATACTTTGCAAAACCAAAATTTTTTAATTTTTTAAACTGTAATAAAATAGTTTTTCAGGTGGTTTTTTTTTGGTCTTGTTCCCGACATTGAAATTCATCAAAGGAATTTGTATCTAATAAGCAAATTATAATCATTTATTTGATCTGCACTCGGATAAGGCAGTTATTATCCATGCAAAGGACAGAAATAAAATCTTTAGTCAGATGTTTCCTTTTAAAGATAATATAAACGTTCATGTGATAATTGGGTTTCAAATACCAGCAGGCTTACTGAAGTCTGGGAAAAAGGGGCATTCACTATGGTGTCAGAAACATTCACACACTAGTAACATTCACTTGAGATACAAGAGAATTACAATACAGAATAATATTTAGAGAGAAAAATCTAAATTTCAATTAAAGTTATAATTGAGATGGGCGAATCGTTTCAACGAAGTGGAATTCGTTTAGAATTTAAAAAAAAAAAAATTGTTCGTAACAAAATCAAATTTTGGGGGTGTTCGCGGGAAGAAGGGTGTGCTTTTCATTGATAAAATGGCTGCGAGCACTGGCTTTCCTGGGGCAAAGCACTCTGGGAGGAAGAAGGGCATGCTGCATAAAATGTGCAAGATGAAGCAATCAGAGCCCGGGCGGGATTCTGTGACGTCACCGCATTTTAAATAAGACCGAGCGCGCCGCGGGGAGTCACCCTCTCACTGTACTGACAGGGAAGGTGCTGCTGCGGGTGATGCGCTTTCTGAAAAAATGTTTTTTTCACAGCGATTTTTGTGGGGGTCTCAGCTTGTTCAGGGGCCCGTTTCTGAATGTTCTATTTCTGTTTTTTGGGGGGTATTGGTCTGAAATCGTGTGCGTCCACTGCAGCTGCTATACATTAATATCCAAGTGGGATCTAAGCCATTTTCCTGTTGTATTCATTTAAAAGAAACCTTTTTTCAATACAAATACCCCCCTTCATTTTTGGCTGTCAATTCTATTGGAATTTACATCCAGGGGTTATTAAGCGTTGTTTTGTGGTGTGCTGACAAAAATAAAGCTTCTTTTTATACTCCAAATATATTTTTTTTTTTTTGGTAGCATAATTCACAAGAAAAGGGTTAAATTAAATTTTTATTCTTGTTGTGTGGCGTAAAAAATACGCCATTGTAACACGCAAAAAAAGTACTAGTTTGTGGGGCTAAATTTTTGCGCAATTTCATCCAGGGTTTAAATTTAAAGCGTTGTTTTGCTGGGTGCTGACAAAATAAACCGTTTTTTTAAAAAGCCAAATTATATTTTTTTTTTTGGTGCTAATTCCAAAAGCAAAGGTTAATTACAATTTTATTCTTGTTGTGTGGGTGAAAATACCCCCATTGTAACCGTACAAAGCTATGTTTGTGGTGGCTCAATTCTATTGCGCAATTTACATCCGGGGGTTTTAATTAAGCGTTGTTTTGTGGTGTGCTGAAAAAAATAAAACCTCTTTTCAACCCCAAAATATATTTTTTTTTTTTGGTGCCTAATTCAAAAGAAAAGGTTAATTAAAATTTTTCTCTTGTTGTGGGGGCGTAAAAAATGCCATTGTAACACGCTACAAAGTACTAGTTTGTGGGGGTCAATTCTATTGCGAAAATTTTCATCCGGGGGTTAAATTTAAGCGTTGTTTTGCTGGGTGCTGACAAAAAAAAAACCGTTTTTTTCAAGCCAAAATATATAATTTTTTTTGGTAGCCAAATTTCACAAGCAAAGGGTTAATTACAATTTTATTCTTTTTGTGTGGCGTAGAAAATACACCTTTGTAACCGCTAAAAGCTACTATTTTTGGGGTGGTCAATTCTATTGCGCAATTTACATCCGGGGGGTTAATTTTTAAGCGTTGTTTTTGCTGTGGCTGAAAAAAATAAACCGTCTTTTTAAAACCCCGAATATATACATTTTTCTTTGTAGCTTTAATTCACAAGCGAATTTAAATTTAAAGCTGTTTGTGCTTTTACATTTAGTAAAACACACAGTGTTTGTAAACGACAATAAAAGTAATTTTTCCCCTGGCCATTTGTGGAGCGCAAATTTATATAAAAGGGTTACCCAAGTTGTTAGGGTTCATTTGGAGTAAAAAAACGGGGTGTATATTTTCATATACAGATAGCTTCATCAAACAGTGTTGTACATTTTAGAAAAAACAGTATGTCAGACAGAGAGGGGGCGGCTCTGAAACTGCGAGTGGCAGTGGCACAAACATTTTGAAAGGGGCCCCAGGTGCAGCACAGAAAGGGGGGACGTCGCAGCGGGGGGTCCTCGGTGAGGCCAAAACTGCCCGTCTTTAGCGGCCCGGTGTTGTTCAGCAACCGAGGGTTCTTGTTTGGTTGACTAGGTCATCCTCTTCCTCCAGTGAAAATTGACAACCCCAGAAAGAGTGGTGGGAACCTCAGCACAAACTTAGTTGGGGGCCCGGGGCGGGTCAGGCCCTCCCTGTCCTCAGCCCCCCTCGCCCCATCCAGTTCCTCAGCAGGATCTACTATGTGGTCTGGGCTCGGGCCCCAAATATATGGAGGATGAAAAATTTTGGAGGGGCAGTCAGCAGCTACTTGGCAGCGAAGAAAAGGGGGCCAATACCCAGTTCTTGCAGTAGGCGGCAAAGTATGTGTGGAGAGTGGCAGGGGAGGTCATGGGGTGAGAGGTCGCCTCGGCTTACAAGACGGTTTGAGGACAGTAGTGACGATGAAACACAAATAGATGAGATGTAGCCGACCGCACTTGGGGCCGGGTGAAGAAGGGCTTATCATCGTAGGAGAAGAGGGCGTCAGCTTGCGCGTCAGGCGCGGCGCAGCCGCAAGTGGGTTGTGTGGCCGTGAGTAGCAGGGTTGCAGCAGTGGGGGTCGGGAGCAGGGCCCCGGGGGGTAGAAAAACCCGCTTCGCGGTCCAGACAGTAGCGGCAAGGGGCCAGCGAGGCAGCGGCGGAGTAGTCATCGTGCGGAGGTTGGCGGTAAAATAGCTATCGGCGGTTTTGGCAGTTCTTTGTAAGACACCGGAGGAGCCGAATAGGGGTATTGTAGAATCTGTGGGCAAAAAGTAAAGGTGGCCAGGGAGCTAACTTGGCACAACGGCCCTGCGTCAAAACCTGCAGGCCACCTCCGGGGGCCTGGGGAAACGTGGCTCAGATGTGGTGGTCCACCTGCCGTCAGCAGCGCAGCCCCCCTGGACGCATGCCTTTTCAGCCAGTAAGGCTCCCCCATCTGCAAAAGGCAGTGTTTTTTTTGACATCCTCTCCCGCCCAGATGCTCCTGCCCCTCGCTACTCATGGCCCCAGCGTCTTTCAGAGAGGCGATTTTTAAAGAGACAACGTATGGTAAACCCCACCCAAAGGGGTTGCAGCAGCTGACCGTGCTCCTGTCCAAGTTGTTGGTACTGCAGCCCCTCCCTTTTCAATTTTGGTGGATTGCACCTTCGAGAACTAATGCTTGTCCCGAGCGAGATGGGAGTTCCAAGCCGAAATTTCTTTTAAAAGGGGAGTCCCCAGCACTTCTTTGTAGAACAAAAAGGGGGTCGCCCTTGAGCTTATGGGTTTTTCCCAAAGGTAAACGGAGCGCGGACGTCTGGGGCTGTAACTACGGTGGGGCCCAGTACATGTCCTTTCGGCCCATGGGTGAAGTGCTTCCTCCCCAGGCCACCAACAACTTGGAAGGAGACGCCGTTTTCTCCTCACGTTGTAAAATGTGCTCCTGCCCCCAATGTCCCCTCCCCCTCCTCCACACCACACCATCTCGGGCCTCCCAAGTACTGCTCCATCATCCCACATGTGTAGGGCACGGGGGTGTCACGCAGTTTACCCTAGCTTCCCTGGGCGAACGAAGTCACACAGGGGGGGAAACTGCTCCGCGTCATGCAGCAAGAAATCGATGTGTGGCTTTCTCCGGCCAAATGCAAATGGGAAACCATGGTGAGGAAAATGGGAGGAACATGGGTCGCGCTGCACGGGGAGGGATGGTCATGCCCCCTGCATGGCGACGTGTTCAATTGGTTGAAAAAAGGTTTCCTGAAGTCTTACCGTCTTCAGAACTTTCTGAAAGGGCCCGGGAAAATGTGCATGCATTTTTCCCATTCGTACAAACCCGGAACACCCTCCTCGGTTGCAGCGGCAGAAGGGGCCTCCCCCAACACGCTCGATTGCATGTTTCCCCCCGCTGGAATTCCACCCTGCACATTTTGGGCCCGGGACTGTATGAACAGAAAAAGGCCATTAACGTTTTTTTGATGACAGGCAGACGAAGTACCCCCTTGTAATTTTGATGTCACCCCCCCCCCAGGGCAGCTCTGCGTGACCCTGCCGTTTGTTGGGGCCATTCGGGAGGCCCGTTATTTGTCAGTCGCCAGGATAGGGGATGAATAAGTCTTCCACTGTTCTGCCGGGAAAACGATGTGAAAATCTGTCTGGGCAGGGGACTGGAGATGTGGGACTCTCTTGGCCACATGAGCCCGGTGGGGACTGAAATGGAGGAGGAGGGGGGAGGACTTGGAGCAAACTTGTTGGTGAAATGAGGGGGTTTTCTCCCAGGTGACAAGAGAGGAGGAGAGGAGCGCTGGGGGGTGGGGAGATGGGGAAAGACGAGGCAGTGACCCCCAAGCACCGTGGCATATCAGTGGAAATGGAGGCAGGGACCCCCCTCGGGTACTTGTGCAGATGCCCCGCAGAGCTTATTTCCCGGCTAGTGCCCCCGAAAGTCGCATGGCAGAGGGATGACTTCTGGTCTCCCCCCTATTGGACCCTCGCTACCGGTCCAAAATGGGAGCTTTTTCCCAGCTATTGAGGGGGGAAAGACAAACTCAAATACTATGGGGAAAACCCTCCGTAATCTTTGGCCGCCCCTTGTGCGGCTGCCCCCTCTCTAAAAGGTCTGCCGGGGGGTTCCTCAGCGCTCACTATACTGCCGGGCTGTGGGGGAAAGGTGGGGGGGTAGGAGCGTACCGCTCCATCAGCGTAACTAATTTGGGAGTCATAATGAGAGTTCCTTCCCCCCTGTGAGGAGGGCAGTCCCCCAGCGCAGCAGAGCGGGACATGGAGATTCCCTAACCCAAACAGGTTGTGGCCTACTTGGACGCATCTCCACCCCGTTAGAAGATCGCGGGATACTGGGCAGCCAAATGGATGTGTGGCCGCAACTTCCCGAGTTTGCAGTGGAGAAAGCTGTCCCCCCCGGGCCAGTATGTGGCATCAGAGCGGGTGTTCAGTGGGCGGGGGGCCCTGTTACCCCAAGGAAAACCCCGTTGTCCACGGGAAAATGTTGAACGAGACCTTTGTCAAGATGAATCAGGCGGGGATCGGCCAGGATTTCCCACCCAACCCTTGGGCGTCAGTTGGGTTAAATCCCTGCTAGCCACTATTTGATGCCGCACCCCCTGTGCCACACTCTGCTGATATTTTTCCCCCATCTGCCTACCCCGTCTTTACCGGGCTGGTATTCCCACCCCCCTAAAACACTCTGTCATTGTCCCACTCTATGTGCTCATGTGCTGCTGTTTTGCGTTGCCGTGACACCCACATGTGTCATTGTGCCACTCTCGGCCTGGAAAGTTTTGCCACCCCCAAAAATGTCTTGTGCCACTCTCTGACCTTTTTGTGTTGCCCCTGTAACACTTCCACTCTCGTTTTTGTGCCACTGCCTGCCTCATGTGCTGCCCCCCGGGGCCTCGCTCTCGCATTGTGCGCTCTGTGGCCTATATATTTTGCCACCTGCAGATGTCATTGTGCCACCTCTCTGCCCTCTGCTGCTGCTGTGATCCTGTTCTTTTGCCCTCACACTGTGTCATTGTGCCACTGTATGACCTTCATGCTGCTGCGTGGCTGCTGGCCTTTGCCATCCCACTGTGGCCTACTCTGTTTTGCCCACCCCCAAGAATTTGTCATTGTGCCACTGTTGACCTCATGCTGCGGGTTTGTGGCGGGCCCCGTGCCCTCCACACTGTGTCATTGGCCACTGTCTGACCTTTTGCTGCGCTGTTGCTCCTGGCGTGCCCTCCACATGTGTCTTGTACTTCCTCTTTGGCCTACTCCTTTTTGCCAGCTCCAAATGGTCATTGTGCCCCCTGCCTGACCTCATGCTGTGCCCCCGTGACCCCCAAACACTGTGTCATTGTGCCACTCTGCGGCCCTGTACTGTTTTGCCACTTCCAGAATGTCTTTGTGCCATGTCTGACCTCATGCTGTGTGGCCTCCCGCCGTAAACTCCACACTTGTCCACAAATGTTGCACCCTGAGCTCTCAGTTTGTTTTTTCCAGCTTTGCTGCCATGACTTTATCAGGTACGTTCTGCTTCAGTTTTTTGTCGTTTTGCCCCCATAAGTGCCCAGGGCATTTTATGTGAAGCTTTCTAAGAGCGGGGGGGCAGTCATGTGCGGGGTCATACTAAACACAACATTGTAATGAGCCCAAAACCCAAAGCTCCCTCTGATATTTAAGCATGGCAAACGTTCTACAGCACCCTGCAGGCTTGGCAGCTGGAAATAGTGTTTTTAACGTGTTTCGTGCCGAAGTAATTCGGCCCGAAAACTAATTTTGGGTCGGAAAATTCGGCGAAGTGCCCGAACGAATTTTTTGAGAAATTGCCATCTCTACTTATAATAAAATGAATCCAAAATATATTACAAAGAAAGAAAATAAGAGCAGTCGCTAGAATAGGGGATATCTCTAAGCCTGCCATACGTATCAGGAGAGGACTATCCCTACAGTACCCTATGTTTATTGCTGCCTATCCAAAAAATGGGGTCATCATGCTCTATATGAATAAACTTCTCAATAAGGACTTTATTTTAGGGTGGGCTACTTAGTCTATACGTCTGCATGATTTGTACCACCATATTTTTCTTTATAAATATATGATCATATACTATCTGTATTGTTGAGCTGTTCCTTAGTGGCAGATACTGTATATGTCAGACAGACTGGGTCTTACATCAGCTTGTTCTAAGCATTTGTGTATATATTTCTACTACTCGTCTGATGAGTACCAAACTACACCTTGGAAGGAAACGCTTTGGAAAATCATTGGTGTAGGGTGCAATAGGGCTGTAAATAGCCTTAGGTTCCGGATTGGGGTAATCCTTATCGGGACGATGACCTCATTTTTGGATAGACAGCAATAAACATAGGGTACAATAGGTATAGTTCTCTCCTCATACGTATAGCAGTATGGGAGATATCCCATATTTATTTTTGTTTTTTGTAGATCAGGATGTCTTTCTAATGTGAATGAATTTTATTATAAGCTTTATAAAAAGTTATGTTTAGTTACTAGTCTTGTATCTTTAGGACATAATTTTCAATCAGGGTATTGCATAGCCTGAATCTATTCTTCATCCATATTCTTAGAAAAAATATAAAATAGGAAATCTTTTTAATGGTTTGTTACCAGTTTATAACGTTATTATGACTTTTTGGTGATGTAGCTGAAAAGATTAGAGCTGGGATTCAGAACCTATGTGTCACAGTGGAATGCATAAGCAATATAAACAGGAAACAAAACTTATACTAAATGAAGAGTAAAGTGTAAAAATGTGGCTGAGGTTTGCACTTTAGCCTTTCTGCACTGCTCCCCTAAATTTAATGGTGTTGGCAGGGTCGTTGCTTGGGTCCTAAAACATCTGGGGCCCAGGTCCTCTGGGTTATGTTTTGCTCAGTAGGGCTGGATTCACACAGAATTTTTCATGCCACATTGTGAACTGTGACATGTATTTTTACAGAGAAAAAAAACATACATTCCTGTCACTAATTTTACACATATTCCACAAAGATCCTGTCCAACAACTCAGCAGTACACTTTACAATGAATATCAGCGCTGAAACATTTTCTTTTTCAATAGCGCGGATCTATGCATGACAATGTAATACCTTAAAAATAACAGTCATACAGTTACCGACTAATATACCTGTACAGGGAACAAATATACTATTCGTGTGATTGTTACTAAAGATAATCCTACAATACCAAGACCCAATAATATTACTACTTAAGGACCAAACAATACTGCCAGACCATGACGAAATATGACCACCACATGTGACTGTCAGTTGTACAAAGGCTGTGCAGACATATATTACTGCCATACAGTAACCAAATAGTGGTAAATACCAGTTGTACATAGTCTCTGCAGACTATATATTACCTCCATACAGTGACCATATAGTGGTAGGTACAACTGTACACAGGCTCTGCAGACTGTATATTACCGCCATACAGTGACCAGATAGTGGTAGAAACCAGTTATAACAGGTGTTCTGCAGATTAATATAAGTTATTACATTGCAGTAACATGCAGTGGCTCACAGGGGATGTCTTCTCTGATGAGAGTCGTTCTTTTTTCTTTTTTTTCTCCATCTGACCCAGACCGCCATGATAACCTCTCCCGGCCATGACACATCTCTGCAGAATTTACCACACAAACATTTTAGTATCCTCACTTTTCCAGCACCCATAAATCTACCTACTTACTGGGGAGCATATATAGGAAAGCAAGGTGACACCCTATCCCCACAGCAACACACTTTCCTATAATAGAAAAGCCGGATACCAGCTGTGGGGGATGCAGAGTCACCCATCGCTCTTATATAGGCCCCCATTAGATAGGAAGGTATATAGATCCCCCAGTAGTTAGATAGGAATGTTGGTCTCCTAAATAGGTAGGTATGTATAAGCCCTTGATAGGTATATAGGTCTCATTAGTAGGTAGGTATATAGGTACCCTTGGTAGATAGATATATAGAGCCCACCAGTATGTAGACAGGTATAAAGGTAGGTATATAAGTCAGCATGATAAGTAGGTAGCTATATAGGTCCCCTAGTAGGTAAGTAGATACACAGGGCCCCTGTGTAGGTAGATATATAGCCACTTTCAGTAGCTAGGAAGTTATAAAGGGCCCCCAGTAAGTAGGTTAATAGGTTTCTTCAGTAAGTACAAATATAGGTTATCCCAGTAGGTTAATAGGTATATAGGTCCCATAATAGGTTAGTAGGTGTATAGGGTCCTTGTGACGGAAACAGCCTAGTCCGCCGGCCCCCTTGAGGGACGTCGGCCTGACTTGGGGTGTATCTCGACGTTGCGCTGCCCTCTAGGGGGGGCACAAGGTCAGCCAGATACTGTTCCACTGTTAACCCCTGTCCACGCTGGCACAGGGAGACAAACAATGCTGCCACCAGTTCTCTCGTTTAGTTATAAGACCGGTCCGTTACCGACTTATAGCAGGGTCAGGAACCAACCCTTGGGTAGCTATATACTATAGACCGAGGATTAGGCGTGTGAGGCTGATGATCAAGACAGACTAACTCAGATTAAAGTTTATAGATTTAATTAGCCTTGAAGGGCACACTAGACAGGTAATATATACAGAATGATAATATATACAGGTAAAAGTCAGAGGTGCACACACATTTATGGATTACAGACAGAGGGCAGTTAAAATAGGTCAAGTTACCTTTGTTGCTTGGTTCTGGGCTCACATGGGAGGGCTTATGTGGCCTGGCTGCTGTGTATGGATGCTCCTGGAAATGCTCTTAGGTGCCCCCCCTCCTGGATCAACCCAGAGCCAACCCTGGCTCCTGCTTATATCTGTGTGGGGACAGCCCACGTGGCAGCCCCCTACACACCCCTGGGACGGTCTATGAACACCTCCCACTCAGGTCATGCAGTTTCTGATACAAACACAAAAATGGACTATAACTCGGCAGGGCATTGGCAGAGAACCGAGCCTGTAGCATCATCAGAACCGGCTGGATCTACCTGACGCCTGGATTTGAGACACGCCTATCTTATGGGCTCCCGGGGTCCGATTGTGGATATCTCAGTCCCCATGCGCCTTGGAAACCTGGAAATGGGCCTGTGCATGCGGGGGAGTTCCATATTTTGAGATATGAACTCGCCATGCACCAGTTATGAGCTGGTCGCCTATAAATCGATATGAAATATCGGAGACGACCCGACTGGGTTGGATTGATTGAAGCCTTTGAAGCTTGGGAGTTTGAGCTAGCATTTGTTCAGTGCTAATTAAGGGAAAGGAGAGTTCTTTTGAGGTATCCAGATGTCCTGCTGTGCGAACATCCTACCGAAAGGCATTTACAATGGGCTTAATTAATGTGTAAACGGAGCTTTCCTGGGCTGGGGGCAGCTGTGATATCTGACTGATACGGAATTGGGGATGAAGTCATATTTTGGAGTGGATTCTCCTCACAGTCCTCTAGTAAATTGGGAGGTATATTGGTCCCCCAGTATTTAGGTAACTACCTAGGTCCCCCAGTAGGTTGGTAGGTATATCAGTCCCCCAGCAACTTGGCAGTTATATAGGACCCCCCAGTAGGATGGTAGTTATATAGGAACCCCAGTATGTACGAATGAATATAGTTTCCCCGCAGCAAATTGGTAGTTATATAGGGCCCCCCATCAGGTAGATCTATATGTCCCCACAATAGGTTATAGGGCCCACAATAGGTAAATATATATGTCCCTCAGTAGGTTATAGGAATATAGGGCTCCCCAGTATTTAGGTAGTTGTATATGTCCCTCAGTAGGTTATAGGACTCTCCAGTCTGTAGGTAGGAATATATGTCCCCCAGTAGGCAGTAGCGTAGCTACAGGGGTTGCAGCAGTTGCATTTGCGACCAGGCCTCCTGAGCCAGGGGGGCCTATCGGCCCCCTCACCACTCTACTACATCGGTGGGTCACTACACCTGAGTGAATACATGAGTGAATACACTCATCCGGTCGTTCAGCCACTGGAGGCAGTGGCACGATGTAATGACGTCATCACACCGCTGCCTGTACTAGGCTCTAAGCGGGCAGCGTGATGACATCATGCTCCGGATTCAAAGAGGAGTCCAGCGGGAGAAGAGAGGTATTATCATTTATGTTTTTTACATTGGGGGGCCCTAAATATACCTACCTCATTGCTGGAGGCCCTATATACCTACCTAAATGCTTGGGGCCCTACATACCTACCTAATTGCTTCGGGAACAATATATACCTACCTAATTGCTGGGGGCCCTATATACCTACCTAATTGCTGGGAGCCCTATATACCTACCTAATTGCTGGGGGGCCCTATATACACCTACCTAACTACTGGGGGGCAGACCCTATATAAACTTACCTAAATACTGAGGGACAATATATACCCACCAACTGGGGGCCCTATATACCTACTTACCTATGAGGTGCCCTATATACTTACCTACTGGAGGGTCCTATACACATACCTAATAGAAGGGGCCCGATATACCTACATAGTTACATGTGAACCCTATGTAACTACTTATTAAGGGGGCCTATGTACCTACTTAATGGGGGAGGCTTATATACCTACCGAGGAGACCCTATATTCCAACCTAGCTACGAAGGCAGACTCTTCATATTAAGTAGGTAAAGTCCCCCTTCAGTATAGGGTTCCCTTCAACTACCTATTGGGGGCACTATATAGCTAACTATTGGGGGGGCTCTACTAAAGGGGGACTTTTCCTACTTAACAGGAAAAGTCTGTCACTTATCTGACTAATTTTAAGGTTTTAATCTACCTAAAAGAGCGTCTACCTATATGCCTGCCTTTTTTGTTGATGGAGGCGACTTTCGGGCTGGCTACTATATTGGGTGTGTTCCAACCTACTGGTGGCACAAATGAGGGCCCTATAGTTGGTTGGAGTCCAACATGTTTGTGTGGTACAATCTGCAGGGACGAGCTGTGGCCGGGAGAAGACGTCATGCCGGTCTGGACTGGATGAAGAAAGAAAAGAAAGAATGACTCATCAGAAAAGATGTCACCTGTGAGTCTCTAAATGTAACTGCACTGTAATCACCTGTATGTCTACAGAGCTTGTGTACACTGCTATCTACCCCTATATGGTCACTGTATGGCGGTAATAGTGGTCTAAGTGTAACAGTTTACATTCAGTAACTGTACGATGGTATTATTCAGACCGTTTATGGTGGTGATATATGGCTATGATGCGGCAGTATTATTAGGTGTTTGTCTATTGTTGCTATTGGTATTATTGATCTTGGTATACTGGTTTGGTCAGTAACAGTATGATGATATTAGTCACTATATGATAGTGATATTAGGGGTATTATTTGGTCCTTATATTTTGGTGTTATTGGTAATATTGGTCTTGGTTTACTGGTTTGGTCAGTAATATTATGGTGGTGTTAGTCACTATATAGCGGGGACATGTGTTGATAATGTGGCTCATGTTTATATACTGACCCGCAGGATACAGATAAGTTACATAAACTATTCAGTGTAAACTCCAACAACAACTAAACCCAAAAAACAAAAGCACAGTTGTATTTTTTTCCATTTTTTGGGGGGGAGAGGAAGAAGAGAACACTTCGGCTGTGTAACCTGTTTTTCTTCGGAAAACATCGATGCAAAGATCCAGCGTAAGACCTTCTTGTTAAAATGGAAGACGTTCCAGAGCTTTATTTACATATGGTTAAAATAATCCAAACACAGTGTGTGATGGAGTACACAGAACTTGTCACATAATCTCCAAATAATTGGGAATCTCGCAAGAGAACAAAGAGTGACTTTTGATCACTATATTTACTATTTTGCCATAGGCAAACTTAAACTCTATCAGTTCTCTATCTGTTAAACACTAGAACGTAACTTTTATCATATCTAACTCTTAACCTCTATACACACTATTTAAAAACCTGATCTCTAACCTCATCATTTAACCCTTTTTGCTTCTGAAAGTGGGAATAACTCCCTTTCTATTATCAAGTCTGGTGGAACCCCACCTACTAACAGGGGAGCCTTATATCTATAGCAAAGTACTAGCTCCAGTAAGGGACCCCAAGCCAACTACTTGGGCAGTCGTCCCTAATCTCATAGACACAGAACAAATAAGGCCCCTTGTGACACCGTCTGCACCAGGTGACACTTGTAGACAGAGGGGAGAGATCACAATTTAAAACGTCATATCTGACCTCGCGACATGTTCGCCAGCTAACCTGGCTTTATCAAGGCTTAGAGGTCCGAACTCTAAGCCTTGATAAAGCCAGGTTAGCTGGCGAAACATGTCGGCGAGGTCAGATATGACGTTTTAAATTGTGATCTCTGCCCTCTGTCTACAAGTGTCACCTGTTGCAGACGGTGTCACAAGGGGGCCTTATTTGTTCTGTGTCTATGAGATTAGGGACGACTGCCCAAGTAGTTGGCTTGGGATCCATTACTGGAGCTAGTACTTGCTATAGATATAAGGCTCCCCTGTTAGTAGGTGGGGTTCCACCAGACTTGATAATAGAAAGGGAGTTATTCCCTCTTTCAGAAGCAAAACGGGTTAAATGATGAGGTTAGAGATCAGGTTTTTAAATAGTGTGTATAGAGGTTAAGAGTTAGATATAATAAAAGTTACGTTTTAGTGTTTAACAGATAGAGAACTGATAGAGTTTAAGTTTGCCTATGGCAAAATAGTAAATATAGTGGAGTACACAGAAGTCGCATTAAAGCCGACGCGTTTCAGAGCGTAAACGCTCCTTATTCATGGCATACAATAGTAATAGTTCACTTGATTTAAATAGTGCCGCCCTGAGATCACGTGAAGCATCACATGACCAGACAGGCAAACAACCAAAACTTAATTAAAACAAACAGTAATAATAAAAGAAATATTGCAAAATCGGATGGAAAAATAATCAATAATAACACATCAGATCATTCGTTTATTAAGGCCACCTGGTATCTAATTTGAAGATCCACCATGCCTTGCTTGCTAATAATTTTTTTCGATGATCACCCCCCCTTGGTGGTCTGGAAACTCGTTCTATGCCTTGTACACTAAAGTCAGCAGTATCACCCAGGTGTACATCACGAAAATGTTTGGATGCCATAGAAATCCCTAAACTTAGCTGTTTTTTACTGTCTGACAAATGCCTACTGATACGTGATTTTAAAGTACATGTTGTACAACCAACATATTGTTTTCGGCAAGATTTACATGTAATTAAATAAACCACATAACGTTTGTAACAGTTAATGAACGATTTCATGGCAAAAACTGATTGTTGAGTGGTGGAACAGAATTCTTTAGAGATAGAAACATAAGTACCAGTAATACAACTGGAATGGTTACATTTAAAACATAACCAATTTGTTGGATAACCACACTGGTTGTCGCAATTTTAGGGCTAGTGGGAAAAATGATAGGGGTTTAAAAGAGATTTTAAAAGGGTCGGGGCCTTTCCGGGAAACAAAACGAAAAAAATATCAAAAGGGAAAAACAATGTCTCGAACTATCATTTTCATTAAAAGATGGGAAAAAATTTTTTCAAAATATTGAAAAATCTTTTTTAATTAGGCCCTAGTTTTTGGGAAGCGATTATTATCGACAAATTTAAAAATTGGCACAGTTTTTATGTTGATCGAAATTTTTAAAATCATGCGATAATTTGGTTAAAAATTTGTGAAATCATCTTTTTAATTTCGCGCCATTTTGGGCGCCCCCTGTCGTTTTGGCGGCCAGCAAATCACCCTTAAGAATAGAGCAGGGTGGTTGGGGTTTTGCGACTTTCATAAAGGGGAAATGTGTAGGGTTTTTGGGGGGGATTGGTTTGGAAAAAAAACAGGGACCTCGTTTTACATAGAAACCCTTCCTTTTTCATGATCGTGTATCTCCGTCTATAGCGGGGAAACGGGGCCTCTCCCCTTGTCCAAACGCTCAGAAAAAATTTATTTATTTCTTCACAGAAAAAAGCTCAAATGTTAGCTGTGACCCCTTACAACTTATTTTAGATCAGAGATTGGAAGTTTTTATGTTTTAAAGGTAAAAATTTTTTAAAAAGGAGCATCTACCGTGAAAAAGTAAAAGGGGGGAGGAGGGGGGCCCCGGGGGGGAACACAACAAGCTCAATAAAGAATACGGATTTTGGGGCACCCCTAAAATTTTTAAATCATGATACACATCTTTTCTAGTAATTTGAAAGGTCTCTTTGTTGGGGGCAAAACTCCCTTTTTTTTAATTCAGTAAACATTTCAGATAGATGTTTTTTTTTAAATTTTTGGGCCCTTTCCAGTTTTGTTGTTATACCCAAATTTTGCAGTTAAATTAAAAATCCAACAATTTTGTAGTCACACGGGTTTAAAAAGGGTCCCAAAAAAAATCCCTTTTTTTTAACCCAAACATTTCAGAAAAGTGTTTTTTTCATTTTGGGCCCACAGCTTTTTTTTCATTGAGGCCCCTTTTGCATTTAAAATGTGAATACAACAATTTTGTAGTCCCCAAACAATGAATTGAAAGGTGCCAAAAATCCCTTTTTAAATTACCCCAAAAAATTTCAGATACGTTTTTTTTTTTCACTTTGGGGCGCACTAAAAGCTCTGTTCTTTGAGGCCCCTTTTTGCACTTAAAATGTAAATTTACAGAAATTTTTTGTGGGCACCACAGGTAAATTAAAAAGTCCCAAAAAAAACCTTTTATTACCCAAAAATACTTTTCAGAAAAGGGTTTTTTTAAAATTTTGGCGCACCAGTTTTTGTTGAATAATCTCCTTTACATTTTAAAGGTGAAAACAGAAATTTTTTTGGGTAGTCACCACAGGTAAATTGAAAGGGTGCCAAAAATACCTTTTATTATAAAAATTACATTCAGTTTACTTTGTTTTTTTCCATTTTTGGCCCCAACCCAAATTTTTCCCGGGGCCTTTTTTTTCCTTTGGGGAAAGGGAAAAAACCTTTTTTTCCAAACTTAAATGTTGGAAAATTTTAAACCCACGGGCAAATTTTGTAGTCCCCACGGGTTTAATTTTAAAAGGTAAAAAAATTTCCTTTTATTATCCAATACATTTCAATACGTTTTTTTTTCACTTTGGGGGCGGGCCATTTTTTGTTAATAATCTATTTTGGGCATTTTAAATTTAAATTTAAACAATTTTGTAGTAAACCACAGGTAAAATTGTTTGGTCCCAAAAAAATTTTCCTTTTATTTTCCGAATACATTAAAGATTGGGGGGTTTTTTTGGCGCACTACAGCTTTTTTTTCATTGGGGGGCCCCCTTGCATTTAAAATTGAAAACAGCAATTTTTTAGTCACCACGGGTAAAATTTTAAAAGGTGCCAAAAATACCTTTATTACCCAATACATTTCAAAAAGTGTTTTTTCACTTTGGCAAAGGCCAGCTTTGTTGATAGATCTATTTTGGGGCAGTTTTAAAGGGAAAATTTTTTTGAAAAATTAAGAAATTTTTTTTGGAAAATTTTTTCTACCCACAAAGGTTAATTTTTAATGGGAATTAAAGGGTGCCAAAAAAATCCTTTTTTATCCGAAAATACATTACAGATAGTTTTTTTTTTCATTTTGGGGCGCACTCAGCTTTGTTCTTAGGAACCTTCCCACTTAAATGGGGTTTACGCAATTTTGTAGTCACCCAGGTAAAATTTAAAAGGTTTCCCCAAAAAAAACCTTTTTTTTTCCTCCGAAACTTTTTTCAAACCAGCTTTTTGTTTATTTTTTCCCCTTTTGGGCCCCTTTTGGCCCCCAGGCTTTGGTTTGGAAAAGGGAATCCTCCCCCTTTTTTTCCCGGGGGTTAAATTGGAAGAAAAAAACAAAAAAAAATTTTTGGAAAAAAAGGGCCCCACCCAAAAGGTGGACAATTGTTTTTAGTTCCCCAAAAAAAAATTTTACCCCTTTTTATTATAATCCGGGGAAAACAATTTTTTTTTTTATATCCCGGTTTTTTCCCCCCCTTTTCCCCCGGCCCCCCACAAGGGCCCTTTTTTGTTTAAAAAAATTGGGGAAAAGGGCCAACCTTTGGGGAAAACCCTTAAAAGGGGAAAAAATACAGAAAATTTTTGTTTTTTTCACCACAGGTGAATTGATAGGTCCCAAAAATAAAAAATTTACCTTTTTTTTTTTATTTTATCCGAATTTTTTAAAAAATTTTTGAGATACGGTGTTTTTTTTTTAAAAAACATTTTGGCCGGCCACTACAGCTTTGTTCTTGAGGCCCTTGAAATTAAATGTGAATACAGAAAATTTTGGGTAGTCACCACAGGTAAATTTGGAAAGGGGGCAAAAAAAATCCCTTTTTTATTATCCGAATACATTTCAATATGTTTTTTTTTCACTTTGGCGCGGGCCCAGTTTTTGTTAAATAAAATCTACTTTGCAGTTAAATTTAAATAAAAGTTTTTTTTGTAGTCACCACGGTGAATTGTTTGGGTAAAAAAAAAATACCTTTTTTTTACCCAAAATTACTTTACGGGATACGGTTTTTTCACTTTTGCGAAACTCCCAGCTTTGTTCATTGAGGCACCTTGCATTTAAAAATTTTTAATACCCCAAAATTTTGTATTTCACCACAGGTAAATTTGATGGGGGCCAAAAAAATTTCCCTTTTTTATTAAGTTTACATTACAGATACGTTTTTTTTTCACTTTGGCGCATACGGGTTTTTGTTCGTTGGGGCACCTTGCACTTAATGGGAATTTAAGAAATTTTGAAGTAAACCCAAGGTTAATTGAAAAGGTGCCAAAAAAAACCTTTTTTTACCCAAAATACATTACAAACGGGGTTTTTTCATTTTGGCGCACTACAGCTTTGTTAAATTGAGGCACCTTGAAACTTAAATGGAATACAGAAATTTTGGGAGTCCCCACAGGTAAAATTAAAAGGGTGCCAAAAATGCCTTTTATTATCAAATCCCTTTCCCGTTTAAGTTTTTTTCACTTTGGCGCGGGGGCCCCCCGCTTTGTTGATGGGATCTATTTGATTTAAAAATTTGGGAAAATCCCAGAAATTTTTGGGTAGTCCCACGGTAAAATTAAAAGGGTTTAACAAAAAATACCTTTTTTTTTAACCAAAATACATTCCCAAAATTAGGGGTTTTTTTTTCACTTTTGGCACTAAAAGCTTTGTTCATTGAGGCCCCTTTGAAATTTAAAATGTGAATACAGCAATTTTGTAGTCACTACGGGTAAAATTGATGGGGCCCAAAAAAATCCCTTTTTTTTACCAAAAATACATTACAGATACGGTTTTTTTCATTTTGGCGCACTACAGCTTTGTTCATTGAGGCCCCTTTGGGCACTTAAATGTGAAAAATACAGAAAATTTTTGTAGTCCCCACAGGTGGGAATTGAAAGGTCCCAAAAAAATCCCTTTTTAAATTTTCGGGAATACATTTCAATACGTGTTTTTCATTTTGGGGCGCAGGCCGTTTGTTGAAAGATCTACTTTGCATTTAAATGTGAATACGGGAAATTTTTTTTTGATTTGAGGGTTTTTGGAAAAAGCTTTTGATTTGGCCGCCTTTTTAATAAAACTTTCCAAAACTCTTCCCTTTCCTCCAAAATTTTTTTTTTCTGTTCAAGGAAACAAAAATTTTTTAAAATTTGGGTTTTAAACGGCAAAAAGGGGGGTAGGAAAAGGAGGTGGAAGGGGTCCCGAGAAAAGGGTTTGCCCCTTCCAGGGGCGGGCCCGAAAACACGAAATTTCCCAAAGCCCTTCGTCATTTGGGCCAAGGCCCTTTCGGGCCCTTTCCTCATCGGGGTCGGGGCCCCGTAAATCCCCGAAACGAACAGAAACCAAAATCTGTCCCTTCAGGGGGTTAATAAAACCTGCATCCAAGTTTAAACCCCTCCCCCCCCCCAGTCACGGGCCAAACCAAAAGGTGTCATCTAAATCCACCCAGAAACCATCCCAACTTTAAGGGCAAGCCCAAATGCCAACCTTGAAACCCAAACCCTGTTTTTTTAACCATTTTTTGAAGACCTCTTTGTTGAAAAATTGGGGTTTTGGGGGTAAAAAAGGAAAGGTTAAAAGGGTTCAAGAGGCCAAAGAGGATGATTTTCTCTCCCTCGGAGCCATTTCCCTGATGCCACCCAGGGGGTGGGGAAGGAACCCGGTAAACCCCGGCCCCAAAAATTTTTCCCCCGGCCCCCCGGGCCCCGGAAAACGCCTTGAAATCCCTCTTGTTTTGGGTTAAACCCCCAAGCTCCTGGTGCAAAATTTAAAGGGAAGACGAAGTCCCCTTTGTGTTGTTTAAAGTTGATGCCCGACATTGCAGATCCAACTTTTGGGCCCCTTTTCAAAAGAATTTGTTTGGGTGAGGGGCTTAATCACGGACGGGGAGGAAGACGATGGGGGTTATGGGGTTTCTTATGGTTTCCCGCCTAAAAAAGGGAGGGGGGCGGTCGCAAAAGTTCCGGGTTTTATAAATTCCGCCAGCCAGGGGTTCCGCGCAAACCCCGCTCCCGCTTATGCCGTCAAAAAGGCCCAGGATCTCTCAACCCTTTGGGTTTTTTGGGAGCAACCTCTGATTCCCCCACCCGATGTAATATGCCCCCTTTGCCGTAAACGCATAGTAGGGGCAAAAACCCTTGGGTGGTTAACCCCCCCAAACATGTTAGTCACATGCAGAAAAACCCAAGTTTAAAAAATTTGGGGTTAACACTTGGGGCCCCAAAAAAGGCCAGCCCGACCCGGGGCCCCCAAACCACTGTAAAACCACCCTCTGTTTTCCCCTCCCCCCGCCACCCCCCAAGCTTTTCCTCAGTTTTCCCATGCCTCTCCGATTCAGGGATCAGGGATCACCCTCCGCTTCTCCCCCATCGCCCAGTCCCAAACCAGCACCACCGGGAGACCCATCCCCCCCTTCTCCTTCCGCCAGTTTGACCCTGAAACCGTACAGGGGCCCAGTCAAGCAGCCAGCCTTCTGTCTTCCGGGTTTGGGGAGCGGGAAGAAACATTTTAAACCCCAAACCACCCCAAAACCCAAAAAGCCTAAAATGTGGGCATTCCCAGGTTTTTTGGCCCTTTGGAAATGTTGCCTTTTCCGTCGGGGTGGAAAAGATGGGTTCCCCCACGTCAGGGCCCCTTTGGGCCTCCCCCCCAAATTCCCAGATGCCAAGCAGGCATTTTTTTTTCCAGAAAAGCCCCCCTCCCCCGGCCAGCCACGTGCCCATCAAAAAATTTCCCAAGTGGGTTTGTCTGCATCTGTGGCCGGAAAAGTCCACCCTGCCACCAAACACATGGACTAGAACCCGGGCCCAAAAGGCCCCCAATATCTCTGTGAAAAGCTCACTGGGGGGACGGGGTGGTTTTTGGGCCCCCTTGGGGGTGACGGTGGCCTCAGGGTCGGCGCACGTTTTCCCAAAACCGCGGATGGGTGCGGGTTTTCTTTCCCCCAAGGCCTTCTTGGGGCCCCACGTGCCCAGGGGAAACCAGGCCGTGTTGAAATTAATCTTTTCTTGGAGACCGTCCACACACAGGCCCGGGAGCTGGGGAGCTCTCCGAACGAAACCGAGCGCTGGCTGGGTGACAAACCTTTTTCCCAGGGAAAGGTGGTGTGCGAAAAAGGGCGAAATCTGGGGCTGCTGGCCCCCCTTAAGATCGGTAGGCTGGAAACACATCCCTTGCCTGGCAAAATGTCATGAACCTTGTCCCTCCAGAAATTTTTTAAAGAGCAACCCCGGGCGGACTGCCTGCTGAGGGAAAGGGTCGAAGTCCCGAGTTCGCCCTTTTTCCTTTTGCACCCTGGGTTCATTTTCCCGCCTGGCTGGTTTTCAAGGGGGGGGGGTTTTTGCTCGGCCCCCCCGTCAACCGTCTCTTTTGGGCGTGGCAACACGATGGGGGAAAGCCACCCTCCCCATGCTCCCGCCCAATTTGGGAGCAGCGCAATGCCATTACCAGTAGAAGTGGGCACATGGCCTAACAAGCAGCGGTGCGGGACCTCGGGGTGTTGAGCCCCCGAAGTGGAAAGGGGGTGAAAGAGCTCTGGGAGTGACGCAAATTTGGGGGCCCCAAAGGGGGCAGGGAACCTAATGGGGAACCAAAGGCCCAAACTTTATTTTCCCCTCAAACCCAAAACCCTGCAATGCAGGGCACCATCCAAAACCCCAAAAAACCAGCCTTTTAAAATCATGGTGTCAAACTATCCGCGTCTCAACACCGAAGTTTTTGTTTTGTGTTCCGGGGGGCCCCCAAAAGACTTCTGGGTACCAAAATTTGGGCGAAGGCCCAGTCGCTTGCCCGCCCAAAAGAGGTTTTTGCCTGCCAGCAGCCAGCGTCATATCTGAGCGGAACCCCTTCCCCACAGCTGGGGAGTCTTACAGACAAACGCATCCCCGGTTTCCCCGATAATGTGGATCGTTTGACTTTCATCAAGATGAATCAGGGTGGGTTTTCTGGGTGAAGTTGTGCCCCCAAATTTTCCCGGGTTTACCGATTGTTGCCCCGGGCTTTCTTTACATTCCTCTTCAAACAGAAATGGGGGCCCCCCTTGAAAAATTTTTTTTTAAAAAGATTAAATTTTTTTACTGCCTTTTTTTTTTCCTTTTCCCAAAAAGTTCATTTTTCTGGTTTTGCTGTGAGGAGGGCTGGGAAAAGACAGCCAAAGGTTTTATGACAACACCGTATTCCAAATTTTTCCCCAAATTTATCTTTAGAGGGTTTTTGCATTGTCAATGGTTTTTGAGGTTTATGTTTTCGTGAGATACAGCTATAAATTTTGGTCCTTTGGAAACAGAAAGGGGGGTTTTAAGGGGAATTTTCTTTCCCCCACAAATTTTTTTAAAAGGGGGGCTGGAAGAAGTCATATTAAAAATTTTTTGGGGTCCCTTTGCTTTTGAGATACAGCAATAATCAAAGATCCCTTTTTTAAAGAAGTGGGGTTTTAAGTGGCATTTCTCCCTCACAATTTTTAATAGTGGCTGAGAAGTCAAATTTTTTAATTTTTTTGGGGGCATGTTGCTGTGAGATAAAAGCAAAAAATCATGGTGTTTTTGGAAAAAAGAAAAGTGGCCCCCTTTTAAGTGGCATTTCTCCCCCCCAAATTTTTTTAAAAAGTGGCTGAAATTTATTTTTTTAATTTTTTTTGGGGCTGGGTGCTTTGAAATGCCGCCCAAAATTTCAGGTCTAAATTTTAAAAAAAAAAATTTTTTCTAAAAACATTTGTTCTTCACAATTGTCAAAAAATGGGGTCCCTGGGGATGTTTTGAAATTTTTTGGGGGGATTTTCGTGCATGCAGCTTATACAAGATCCAAAAATTAAAAAAAAAGTTTTCTAACAGACATTTGTTCTTCCAATTGTAAAAATGGGCTCAAGGGGGATGGTGGGTTTTCAAAACAAAGGGAAAAAGGGAGGACACCTGGTTAATGGACACATATTTTCAAAATGAAATTGTTTTTGCGATCTTTAAAAATAGCTATCAATCCCCGAATTGGACAACCCATTTTTACAATTAAAAAAAAAAAGAAAAAAAAACAAAAAATGGGGGATTTCCCCCTATTTTAAAAATTTTGGGTTTTTTTGAATTAAACTACTAAAAAAAATTGCATGTACAAAAAGCTGTTTAAAAAAAAAATTTCCCCTGAATTTACAAAGGGGGGGACAGGAAAACTTGACCGAAGGGTGTAAAGGGTTTTTCGGAGGGGCAAGGGTATGGGGCACGGGGGCAGAGGGAAAAAAGTTCAGAGACAAATTTTCTCCAACACGTTGGGGTAAAATGAGAAAAAAGGGGAAAGCCAAAAGGGAAAAAGGGGGAAACCCGGGTGGAACAGGAGGGTTAACCACCAGTTTTTTCCAAATGAAGCTCAAATTTTTCCCACTTTTTATAGGGGCAAACGCTACCCAGGACAGGGACATTTTTGTCCAGTTAAAATAAAATGGTGGGGGTTTAAAAAACTCCTTTTCCGGGCCCCTTTTTTAATTTTGGGGTCTTGCAGGTTTTGGGGGTCTTTCTGTGGCCCAGGACAGGTAAAAGTCAATGTCCCTGAAAAAAAAATGGGGGTTTGAAAGACTCCTTTTTCCGGACTTTTTTTAAACTGGGGGCATGCAGGGGGTTTTGGGGGTCAAGCTGTGGGCCCCGGACAGGTATAGTCAATTTTCCAGTGAAACAAAAATGGTGGGGTTTAAAGAATCCTTTTTCCGGCAAATTTTTTTAAACTGGGGTTTAACGGGTTTTGGGGGTCTTTCTGTGGGCCCCCGGAAGGGGATAGTCCCAAAAACCAGTGAAACCCAAAATGGTGGTTGGGGAAAAACCCTTTTTCCCCCGGGACTTTTTTTAAATGGGGTCATTTCAGGTTTGGGGCTCATGCTGTGGCCCCCGGGCAGGGATAGTCAAAAACCAGTGAAACTAAAAAAGGTGGTTGAAAGACTCCTTTTTTCCCGGCCCCTTTTTACCCGGGGCCCTGCAGGTTTGGGGGGTCATGCTGTGGCCCAAGGGGCAGGGAATCTATGTTTCCCTTTAAAAATTTAAAAAGGTGTTGAAAGACTCCTTTTTTCCGGCAAATTTTTTAAACTGGGGGCATGCAGGGTTTGGGGCTCATTTTCTGTGGCCCCGGCAGGGGGGATCAATTTTCCATGAAATAAAATGGTGGTTTTTAAAAGGGCCCTTTTTTCCGGCACTTTTTAATTGGGGGGCCTGCAGGTTTGGGGCTCAAGCTTTTTGGCCAAGACAGGTTTTAGCAATGTCCCGGAAACAAAAAAATGGTTGAAAGACTCCCTTTTTCCCCACTTTTTTAATTTCTTTTGGGGTCATTTAGGGCAGGTTTGGGGCTAAAAGGTGTGGCCCCCCAAAAGGGGGGCAGGTTTAGGGGGGAAAATGTCCAGTGGAAAAAAAATGGTGGGGTTTAAAAATCCTTTTTTTCCGGCACTTTTTAAATCTGGGGGTAAAGCAGGTTTTGGGGGTCATGCTGTGGCCCCCAAAAGGTATATCAATGTCCGGAAACTAAAAATTGGTTTTTGAAAGGGCCCTTTTTTTCCGGGGACCCTTTTTTTAAACTGGGGGCATGCAGGTTTGGGGGCTCATGCTGTGGCCCCCGGACAGGATAGTCATTGTCCCCGTGAAAATAAAAAGGTTTTAAAAAAACTCCTTTTTTCCCGGGACTTTTTTAAATTGGGGGTTTAGGGAGGGTTTGGGGCCCATGCTGGGCCCAAAGGGAAAATTTTTCCCAAAGTCCAAGGGAAAATTTTAAAAAGGTGGTTGAAAGACCCCTTTTTCCGGCAAATTTTTTAAACTTTGGGGGGGATGCAGGTTTGGGGCTCATGCTGTGGCCCGGGACAGGTATAGTCAAAGTCCAGGAAAAATAAAAAGGTGGTTTAAAAATCCCCCTTTTTCCGGCACTTTTTAATCTGGGGGCATGCAGGTTTGGGGGTCAAACGTGGCCCCGGGCAGGATAGTCATGTCCATTGAAAAAAAATGGTGGTTAAAAAGGGGCCCTTTTTCCGGCACTTTTTAATTTGGGGGTATGAGGTTTGGGGCTCATGGTGGCCCAGGACAGGTTTTAAAATCCCAAAGTCCAGTGAAAAAAAAAAATGGGGGTTGACAAAAATCCTTTTTTCCGGCACTTTTTTTAAACTGGGGTCATGCAAAATTTTTTTTGGGGGTCATGCTGTGGCCCAGGGCGGGATAGTCTTGTCCATGAAAAAATAAAAAGGTGGTTGAAAGACTCCCTTTTTCCCGGGACTTTTTAAATCTGGGGGTCCCGGGAGGTTTTTGGGGGCCCTGCTTCGTTTCCGGGGGGCAGGGGTATTCAATGTCCAGTTTTAAGAAAAAGATGGTTCAAATCATACTTCCTTTTGGCACTTTTTAATTTGTTTGGGGCAAAGCAGGTTTAAGGCTCATTTTGTGGGGCAAACAGGATAGTGGAAAGGTCTGTGATTTTTTTTTTTGTGGCTTTTATGTGTGTTGCCCAAGATGTTGCACGTTTTCCATTTGACGTTGTGGAAAGTTAATTCGCGCTTTTCCAAACCCGGGTTTTTGGGTTTTAAGAATGGGAAGGTGTTGTTGCTTCCCATTGACTTTAAAAGGTCACGGCGAATTTTATCTTCATCGACCCCGAATATCTTGTCTGATGAAGGTCGCTATCGGGGCCCAAAACGAAACCCATGTCGATGGCCAAAAGTAATCATTTAAACCTATTGAGGACCCAAACGTGGTTTGAGAAAAGTAAATTTTTGGTCCTTTTTTTAGTTTTTTTCTTTTTTATCTTTGAATTTTAAAAGATCTGATCTTGGGGAAAACACATTAATTTTTTTTATTGGTTCTTTCTAATAGCCATTGGGGAAAATTTCCCCTTTTTAAATCCCCCTAATAAATTTTTCTCTTTTTTTTTTCCTTTTGGTAACAAAGAAAAAAAATGGAAAAAATTTGTTTGGTTTCTTATTTGTTTTTCCCTATTTGGGGTGCCAAAAAAAAGAAAAAACACATGACGGGGGGGAATTTTAAGGGCAAGGGAAAAATGGGGATTTCTTTGGGAAAATCTTTTCTGAAAGGAAGTACTTCATATTAGATTTTTCCCAAAAGGGGTAATGTCCAAAAAAAAAATGCTTTCTTTTTTCCAAAAACCCAAAATTTAAACTAAATTCAAATTGTTGTCATTAACATATAAGCTGAAATTATCTGCATCTTCTTTGGAGCTCTCCCACATCAGGAAAGGTTCCCATGTAAGACCATCCACCTTATTGGGGGGGGGGGGGAAGGGGGAAGAAGGGGGGAAAAAAATACTCTCATCCCCCGGAGACATAAAAAATTTTGCCAGGGAAAAGGGGAGAACCCTTTCTTCCCCTCGACCACCACAGCGCTGGAAATAAAAAAAACCATCAAAAACAAAAAAATTTATGAGGGTTTCCCCCAAGGAAAAAAAGGTTCCAAGGAAAAAAAAAAAGGTTTTTTTCAGGCCAAAGGGCTGGGGAGGGCCTTTCTTCCCCTGTTCCTTTTCTTCCCCTATGGGAGAGCAAAGGAAAACCCCCAACCCCCCCCCCGGGGAAAAAAAACCCCCGGGGGTTTTCACATGGATTTTGCTTCCCGCTCGTCTACGGGGGTCTATGGACTTTCAAAGGAACCAAAGTAGTTTAAAGCATGCTTTTTACAAATTTTTTGTTATATGTTTCCATTAAAATGATTTTTTTTCCTATTTTGCTTGCTACCTGATAGTGGTTGGTACATGTTACGGGACTAGGGAGATCCCGTTGTTAGCAAGCTTAGTAGCAGTGGTTCAGAGCCAGAGCGATACGCTTTATATGCCTTTGTTTGAAGATCAAGAGGTATTCAGTACACATTATAAGAAACTTAATAAAGACTGGGGAATAAGCTGTAAATCGTTCCAAATGTTTTTCAAGAATGTCAATGGCTAGATGATGTGGGATGGATGAATATAAAGATGTTAATCACATGACACCCACGAAAATGTGGGGTCCCAACCCCTGCCTGATAACATATTGACAAGGCTCTTGGTATCCTTGACATAACCTGGGATGGAAACTACCGAGGGCTGAAGGATTGAATCTAGCCAGGATCCCAATGGTTCTCCAAGTGAACCAATCCCAGCCACAATGGGTCGCATGGGTGGGGGGAACAGATGGGAGTTACAGGATTTTCCACATATAATTTATCTGCAAGAGTTGCGGTAATAGTTCCCATTTTAATCCCCTCATTGAGAATGTGTTGTAAACGTATTTGAAAAAGTTTGGTGGGATCTGATCTTAGGGGCTGATAGGTGGTTTCATCTAATAAAATATCTTCATTTCATTTTTTATAAAGCCCTGAATTCATAAGGACAATGGCTCCTCCCTTGTCTGCTGGTCTATTTAATAAATCCCTATTTTCCTCCAATACCCGCAAAGCCTGTTTCTCAGCTCTAGTGAGATTGTTTTTAACACTAGAGAGGTCACAATCATCTTTTAATTTTTTTAGATCTTTCTCAACTAGATCCTGAAACAAATCAAGACCATGAGGTCTGGATTGAATGGGATAAAACTCTCTATTCCTGGCTGGATAATCAGGATATGAAGTGACAATGGAGGTATTAATATCACCTATTAAATCCCGTAAATCAGAAAGACCAATATTTTCCTGAAAAGTAAAAAAACAGTTAGTAATGTCCACATTATCAATGGTATTAACCATATTTTCATTAGGGAAATCGTCCACTCGTGAAAAATTATTTTTTAGAGTCAAAGTCCTGGCAAAGTAATTAACATCTAGTATGGTCTTATACAGATCAAAATTTTTAACTGGAACAAAACTCAAGCCCTTGGATAACAGTCCCAAGTGCTTATCAGAAATGATGTAACTTGACAGATTGACTATAGGATGTTCTAATACCGGTAGTTGCGGATCTTGTTTCGCTTTCTTAGATTTATGTTTTCTGCCCCCACGTCTGTTACGTTTTTTGACGGTCCTGCAGGGGCGTCGCTATGCAGATTTATTCGGGGCACGAGCCCTGAATAAATCTGCCTGTGCCCCGAATGTCTGTGGGCTGGAGCGGGCATTGCCCGCTGATCTCTCTGTCCCGAGTTTGGGGGGGAAAAACAGGAAAAAATCGTTTCCTCCTGTTTCTTCCCCCCCTATGTATCAGCGCTTTTTTGGGCCCCAGCGATGTTCATACACGCCAAAGGGGCCCTATTTATTGGGGCGGCAGCCCGCAGGGGGGGCCACCCGCGGCCGGGGGTTTAATAGGGACATTTCCCCAATTTTTTTTGTTTGTTTGTTTTTTTTTCCCGTCCCCTGCCTTGCTTTCCCCCCCGGTCCCCAATTTTGTTAAAAATGATGCTTTTTCTGTGGGGGAGAGGGGGGTGGGCAGCTTTGTGACAGGTGGGGTGGCTGTGATTTTTTGGCTGCGGCTGCCCCCACAGTCCTGGTTTTTCAGGGCACCCAGCAGAGCCTGCTGTTTGTGGGTAGGAAGCAGGGGGGGGGGGGGGCGCACTGACAGCACGGTGGAGATGAGCTCTGAAAGCTAGGGAGGAAGTTCTCATGCCCATGCTGTGCCCCCCCCGCCCCGCCTCCTGTGCGCCTGGGGTGTCATCGCACTATCCAGGAGCAGTTTCTGTGTCAAAAGCACCTGCATGTTCAGGGGTGTAGCTACAGGGGTGCAGCAGTTGCAATTGCGGAGCTGGACCCTTAACCAGGGGGAAGGGCCCCCCCCTCATCATTAGTGCATCACTGGGTTTATAAAACCCAGCTGCTCCCCTGCGCAAAGGGTTGGAAAAAATACATTCACCATTAGCCCCTTTTCCCCCGCCATCAGCCCAATCGTTAGGGCCCCCAAGTGATCCCAATACTAAGGTATTGGCTAAGGGGCCTGGTGATTGGTGATGGGAGCGCGCGGGAAATCGGAAGGCTCTCCCCGGTACACAACACAGAGAGTGTATCCCATGGCAGGTTTTTAAAAGATTTGTCGGACACCTGTAAAAAATAAGAACCCCGATGGGGAAATAACCTACTTATATACATATTGGGGACCCTTAACCCGGCCCATTTCCCACTGGGTGCCTATAACCTGCCTATATACCCATGAGGGACCTATAACCCGCCTATATACCTACTGAGGGACTTATAACCCACTTATATACTATGGGGGGCCCCTTAAAAACCCACTTATATACATGCTGGGGACCATAAACTGACTTATACGACTGGGAGACATAAACCTACCTATATACTGCTGGGGGCCTATAAAACCCCCATATATCCACTGGGGGCCCAAAAACCTGCCCATATCCATGGGGGAATTTAACCCGCCTATAACCTACTGGGGGACCTATGTTGCCTTTTACCCCCCTGGGGACCTTAACCCGCCCCCATAACCTGCTGAGGGGTTATAACCTACTTGGTATACCTAATGGGGGAACCCTATAAACCCACTTATATACATGCTGGGGGACCTATAACCTGCCTATATACCCGCTGGGAGACCTATAACCTACATATATACCTGCTGGGGGACCTATAACCTACCTATATACCTACTGGGGGACCTATAACCTACTTATATACATGCTGGGGGACCTATAATCTGCCTATATACCCACTGGGAGACATATAACCTGCCTATATACCTAGTGGGGGACCTATGATCTGCCTATATACCCGCTGGGAGACCTATAACCTGCCTATATACCTGCTGGGGGACCTATGATCTGCCTACATACCTGCTGGGGGACCAATAACCTGCCTATATACCTACTGGGGGACCTATAACCTGCCTATATACCTACTGGGGAACCTATAACCTTCCTATATACCTACTGGGGGACCTATAACCTGCCTATATACCTACTGGGGGACCTATAACCTGCCTATATACCTACTGGGGGACCTATAACCTGCCTATATACCTACTGGGGGACCTATAACCTGCCTATATACCTACTGGGGGACCTATAACCTGCCTATATACCTGCTGGGGGACCTATAACTGATATACCTACCTACTGGGGGACCTATAACCTGCCTATATACCTACTGGGGGACCTATAACCTGCCTATATACCTGCTGGGGGAAAAGATTACTAACTGGGGTTAACTCTATTACCTACTGGGAAAAGCATCCTGGGGAATATAAATATCCACCTACTGGGGAAATAAAAATACGTACTGGGGTACTGCGTTGTGAAGTCACTAACAGTTGTTAAGCTGATTGGTAAGTGCTTAGCAATTGACTCCGGCCGTTCAGTCACTGGAGGGGAGTGGGGGTGATGTAATGATGTCATCGCGCCGCTGCCTGTACTAGGCCCTTAAGCCTATCTCTAGGCTTAGCAGACGGCGGAACTGGCGTCCCCGAGTGGGCAGTGTGATGATGTCATACCGCCCACGCTGAATTCAAAGAGAAGTCCAGCTGGAGAATAGAAGAAAGGTGAGGTGAAATATGGGCCCCATATATACCTAACTAACTACTGGGAGGCACTATATATACCTAACTGATGGGGGGCTCTATATATACCTAACTAACCACTGAGGGGCCCTATATACATCTACCTAGCTACTGGGAGGCACTATATATACCTAACTTACTGCTGGGGGGCTCTATATACACTTGCCTTACTACTAGGGGGCCCTATATATACCTAACTGCTGGCTGCTTACAGCATGCGGCAAAATTATTGAAGTAAAACAGTGTCATCAAAACAATGACGCTGATTTTACATAGCAATAAATGGGAGTCGTTTTACTGTCATTTTGAAGCTTTTTTGGGGGTGGATTACCCCAAAAAAGCAGAAAAAAACGCTGTGTGAACCATACATTACTAAGTTGGGGGGTGTTTCAAGCGCAGTGCCTAGGGCAGCATGAGCTGTAAATACAGCCCTGCATACACGTCGGCGTCGCCGGGGGAGTGATGCATCGCTTTCCTCACACCCCCTGCGACGTTAAGATCTGCCGACACGCCGCTTACACCATTCACCAGCTCCCGGACCTGAACGCGTGGACCGTGCTGAGGTAAGTAGCTTTTATTTATTTTATTTTTATTAGGAAAGAGGGCAATGTTACCTGTCTATGGAGGCATATTACCTGGCTAAGGGTTGCAGATTACTGGCTACGGGGGCCTATGATCTGGCTAAAGGGGGCATATTACCTGGCTAAGGGGGGCATATTACTGGCTACGGGGCAGTAACCTAGCTACAGGGGGCTAATAACCTGGCTACAGTGGGCAAATATTTACCTACAGGGGGCCTATAACTACCTACAGGGGCCTATATAACTGCATAATAGGGATCTATATTTCTACTTATATTTGTATTCTGAGGCCTATATAACTACCTTTTTACTTAATAGGGGAACGAGATACCTACCTATTAGGGGACCTATAACTTTACCTACCTAACTGAGGACTGCCTACCTAGTTTGGGGGTGTACCTACATATTGTCATATTGTCTCAGGGAATTTTCACTCTTCCGTTATTGGTTTAAAAAACCCAAGACTAAAACTTTGTGCCAAGTGGAGCCCCATAGCCGTTTGCGACAAAAGGGGGAGTAATTATTACATTGGGGGCACTTTTAGATTTTTTACAAGGATTAGGGATTTTTAGAGAAGTGCTGATAAAATGAGGAGTCTAAGTTTGTTTGTAAATTTTTCAGTTAAGAGTTGTGTACAGGAGAGGACATCATGGTGTCTGGGACAGATGGAGAAGAAGAGAAAGAGAACAACTCTTCAGAGGCGTCTCCTGTAAGTCACCAAATGTAACTGCTGTGTAATCACTTATATGTCTGTTGAGCCTATGTACAACTAGTATCTACCACTAAATGATCACTGTATGGCGGTAATATATGTCTTCAGAGCCTGTGTACAGCTGATAGTCACATGTGGTGGTCACATTCAGTCATAGCCTGGCAGTTTTATTTGATCCTTAAGTAGTTCTAGTTTTGGGTCTTGGTTTTGTATGTTTTTTTAGTAACAATGAGTTGTCTGGTATATTTGCTCCATGTACCCGTGTATTATTTGGTGACATATTTGTAAGGTATTACACTGTCATATGTAGGTGAGAGGTGAGAGGTTTTGAAAATGCATATTTGTCAGGGTTGATTTCCATTCTACAGTGACTGTTGAGGAGATGGATGGGATCTATGTGGAATGTGCAGAAAATTAGTGACAGGAACAGAAGGTTTTACTCTGTAAAAATACATACACAGTTGACAATGTGGCTTAAAAAATGGCGTGTGCACGCAGCCCTACTCAGAAAAACGTAAGGCCCGAGCCCCGGATGGATGTTTTGGGACCCTAGCAACGCCCCTGTGGTCCTGTATTGGCATTCGTTTTATGTTTTAATCTATTATTATTTATCTTGGAGATATTGTCCAGATGTTCCGAGGTGGAGGCATCAGACGTGTCATCAGAAGTTGCATACATTCTTAGATCTTCTGAAGTGTCTAGATCCGGAAAAGACAACTTATTGGGACCAAGGTGAGACTGACTGCGGTTGGAAGGCGGTTTTAAGATAGATTTAATTTGCGATTTCCACCTATAAATTGCATCTCTGTCATAGTCCATAGAACTTTTTGCTCTTATATGTGACAATATTGTCCTCCAATTTCTTCATATTTAGTAAGATTTTTTTATTCAGATTTTTATATGCTGGTAAAGATTCTTTAGGAGCTAGAACATCTTTTAAGGTCACAATCTCCGCATTTATGGTGGCACGTAGATTGTCTTCATAATCAATAAGCAGCTTCATCAATTTCAAGGAACACTCAGTAAGTTCAGAATTCCATTTATCCATAAAATCTTTGTCAGATATATGTGTAGGGAATTTACTGATACGCAACCCTCGTGGGATCATGCGCTGTTCCACATATGACTCCAAGGTGGTCTGATCCCACCATAATTTAAGTTCCTTAGTCATCAATCGTTCTAGCCTTTTCATATCCGTTACTAAATCATCAGAAATACCTTCATTGTGATGTTCCAATCTTGAGAAAATACGGGCTGCCCTTTCGCATCTGGTTGGCAGAACTGCACATAATATCGCTTTGTATTTCTCTTTATGTTATATCTCTCTGAACCAAAGTTCAATATATCATATATAGAGATAAGTGAATAAGGGTTCACATGTGTAACGGACTGGAGGTGGATCCACTGGACCACCGCAGGCGTTTGGCCCTAAGGGCCCCCACCAGGGGGTGGAATCCCCAAAGGGGGGGGGGCCCGGTATTCACCAACCCCCCGGGAAAGCGGGAGGGCTTGCTGGGGGGGAGTTTCCCCCAGGTCACTAACCCAATGGCGGGGGTTTCCTGCGGTGGGCGGCCAAGGGGAAAAGGTACCCGGATCGGCAGGGAGGCTCGTTTGTTGGGGGCATCCGGCGGGCAGGCAGGCGGCTTAGGTTTGGAAAGGGGTAGACAGGAGGGGGTTTAGGGGCAGGCGGCTTGGTCGTGGGCGGTAAAGTCCCAACGGTCGGTTTCAAAAAGGTAAAGGGAAAACTGGAACCATTAGGAAGCTTTCACCAAAGGGAAAAAACCAAGGGGTCCCGGGGAGGGGCCGGCAGGGGAAAAGGCCGGACCTTTTTTAAAAAGGGGCAGTGCCCGGCAAAAAAGGGAATTAAATGGCCCCACTGCCCCCTTTAAATTTTCCAAAACCCCCCCCCCCCGGGCCCCGCCGCCCTAGGGGGGGGAGCCATGCCCCCGGGAGGAAACCGAGAAATGACTGACAGGGGATGGGGCCCGGTAAGTGGACGCCGGCGGGGGTTTGGGGGCATTAGCGGACCCCGAACCCGACATGCGGGGCGAGGCTCCCCTGGGAGCAGGGGCACGGGGGGCGCCTTTCGACCGGGCAGAGGTCGGGAGGGGCGTCCGTGAAAAGTTTCCCCCCCCCCCCCTTGGGCCCCCCCCTTTGGCCCCCCCCCTCTTAAACCGGGTTGAAGAAATTCTGGATTTAGGGGTGCGATTCAGGATATTCTTTCCCCCGGCTCACAAGACCTCTCTTCGGGGACCGAACCCCTTTTCCCGTCCACCCGGGGAAATATGGGGTTTCCCCCAGTTCTCCCCATGCCCAGGAAAACTCTTTGACCTCGAAGATTGGGCCATCACCACGATGGGGAGGAACAGCCCTTTTGGGAAAAAAAGTTAAAAGGGCCCGGGGTTTTTTAGTAAGGAGACATGAAACGAATTGGGGATTTCTTTTTCCCCCCCCCCCCTCTTCCCCCCCCCCCCCACCCCCCCCCCCCCCCCCCCCCCCCCCCCCCCCCCCCCCCCCCCCCGGAAAGGGAAACCGGAGTTTGTATGAAAAAACCGGGTTGATGCGGGGGTTTACCTCAAAAGGGTCCCAGGAAACGGGGTCCCATTTATTGGAAGGCAACTTTTAGCGGAAATATTGAAAGAGAGCCACACCTTTTTCCCCCCGGGAGAGCAAAGGAGGGGGAAAATTTTTCTTTTTTCCCCCTTGGGGGCTTATGCGGCTTTGGAAGCACGGGGCCCCGACGGGCGGGGCCCGGGAAAAGATAGCCTTCACGTCTTGAACCAGTGGCCCCGTCGGGGGACCTCAAGGAAAGGGTTTCCAGAGGGAGAGGAGGGCGGGGATGCAGGGGCCCTACACATGTAGAACCGGGGGAAAACCCCCCCGGACTCAGACTCAAGGGGGGTTTTAAAAGAACTTTCCGCCCATGGGAGTAAACTTTGGGCCAGTTTACTTGGGCGTGGCCCAAAATTTAAATTTGGGGAAGGTAACATCCCCAAAACTTGGTTGACCCTCTCCACCTGGCCGGGTTTGTCTGCGGGGGGTAGGCGGGGCAGGGAAAATCCCAGCTTCACCTGAAATTGGGGTTGCACAGGGCCCCCCAAAAACCCGGATACAAAAATTTTAAACCCCCCGCCGAAAACAATTTGCGAGGGAGTTTCCCTGCAACGAAACACATGAAAGGGAAAAATAGCTTTAGCCCGGGGGGAGGCAGATGGCAAACCCTGGCAACGGGCGAAAAGCGCCATCCCTTTGGGAAAACGATCCGTAATCACCCAAATAAAGGTTTTTTGGCCGATGACGGAAGGGAAGGGTAAATTAGAAGTCCATGGGAAAAAGGGTTGGACCAAGGCTGAGTTGGGAAAGGGGGAGTTTGGGTGTAAAAGACCCCCCCGGGTTGTGACTGGGAATTTTTGTTGCGAGCACAAAAGGGGTCCCCAAACGAAACAAAGTCCTTACGTCCTTTTCCCAAACTCAGGCCACCAATAAAAAACCGGGATATCAGGGGGCAAAGGTTTTTTCGGGCGCCGGGATGACCCCGGGGGGGCCCAAAGAGAATTTTCCCCATTTTAAAATCGGGCTGCAGAGCAGGGGGCACATAAGTCCCTTCTGGGGGAACCTTTTTGGAGGTCCAAATGGAGCGCCCGGGTGAGACTTCTGGGGGGAATTTTGTGTTCAGGAGTAGAAACTTTACCCCCAATCGGGGCACGGGAGGGCGTTTAGCTCTCCCTTCTTTTCCAAAAGGGGGGAAATGGATTGGAAATTTGAAAACCCGGGGAAAAAAGAGCGACCCCCTAGCCTTGGGGAGGGTTAAGTCCCCCTGAGGCCCCTCCCGGAGATATTGGAGGGTTTTTTTGGTCCGAGTAATACGGATGGGGAAAAAGGGCGCCCCCCAGCAGGTTTAAAGCCAATCCTCCAGGCCCAAATTTTTTTGGCCCGTACTCCCGGCGCCCAAACGGTAATAAACCCCTCGGGCCCACGGGAAAAGTCCAAAGGGAAGAAGACCACGTAACAGTTTTACCCGTGGGCCCCCTTTTTGCGTAAGGGGGCTTTTCTCCGGCTCCCCCCAAATGGGCATTTTAAATTCCCGGGGGAAAGGGGTTTTGCGGGATCCCGGGCGTGCCGGATTTGATCCGTAGAGAATGCGGGGCTTGGCTTCGAAAACACCTCTTCCCCCCTTCGACGGGCCAGCTGCGTGGGATTGGCTTGTTTTCTTGGGTTTAGGGCCCCCAAACGGGCCACCAGCGAAAAGAAAATGAGGGATGAACTGGCGAAAGTTTTTGCAGAAACCCCCAAAAGCATGGATAGCCCGCAGGAAACCGGGCTGGGCGTGGCCACTGCAAACCCCGGGGGTTTACAAATTTTGCTGGAAAACCCTCCTTAAGGCCCCTTTTGTCAAAAAAAAGTACCCCCCGAAACGGGAGGATAGTCTGATGGGAAAAGGGGACTTCCCCCGTTGGCATACAGAAGGTCCCCCCGGGGACCCCTTTCATTTCTTTACGAAATGGTGCGGTGGGTCCGAGGGGCAGGAAAAGTCACCAGGTTTTCATAAGGTTGACCACCAAGCAGGATTGAGGAAAGGGCTCTAAGACGTCCCTTCACGGGGCTCCGAAAAACGGGCAGGGCGCATTACAGATTTCCCAAGGGGATCACCAGGTACTCAAAGTGCCCAATCCTGGTGTTGAAGGCCCTCTTCCCCTTTAAACGCCCTTGCGGATTCGGACCAAAATTGTTTGGGCCCCCCTTTAGACCAAAATTGGGGAAAAAACTTGGTTTCCCCCCAGGCGAAAAAAAAATTTGTGATCAAACGTTTAAAGGGGAAAAGGGTTTTTTACCGTTTATCTTTGTTTTAACCCGGTAAACTATCAAAGGGGCCCCAAGGTAACCCTCCTTCTTCTTTTCCGAAAAAAAAACCCCCCGCGCTTGCGGGAGCGGGAAATTTTTGGGTGAAACCCCCCTTTCCGGGGATTCCCCCTGGGTGTAATTTGGGACATGGCTTTGGGCTCAGGAACCGACAGTGGGTAGACGGGCCCCGGGGGGGAAATTGTACCGGCAAAAAAAAAATCGATTTTGGGGAAAAAACGTAAAGGAGATTTTGGAGGAAGACTCCCCAGCTTGTCTCAGAAAAACCCCATCGGCTACCGAGATTTTTGGGCGGGAGCCCGGGGAAAAAAAGGCTCCTGAAGGGGGTTTCGCGAGGCAGGGGGCACCGGGCGAGGTGCCAAAAACAACGCCCCCCACAGGTTTGGGCCCCAAAATCACCTCTCCATTTGCCCTTCCCCCGATAGGAGAGTGGGGCCCATTGCCCTGGGAGTCCCGAGGAGGATCGCCCATTTAGGAAACGAGGCAACAAAATAGAAGGGAGATTTCTTTCCCTTTTCAACTCCCCCCCACCGGGGGGGACAGGGGGCTTGGTTAAAAAATGGGTGGTGTCCTAAAGCTCCCCGTGAGGATGAGATGACCACGGTTTTTTCCAGGCGTAGCACCCCACTTTCGTTACGCTTCCTAGGGAATGGTGTATGAAAAGTTCCCGGGGGAGCCCGAGTCCAGAAATGCGGAACTTGGAAAAGGGGACACCATTTTTTGAACGACCTGCACAGGCATCAACAGGCGTGGAGAGGGGGAGGGTTTCAAACCCAGGGAATTGCCTTTTCCCCCAATCCTAGGTTTCGGAAGTTTCCCCCGACTTGGGAAAGCCTTTTGGGCAAAACCTCCGAAAATGTCTGGGCTGCCACAGTAGAGGCACAAGTTCCTTTGCCGCGCTTTGGGGAAAATTTTTGCTCACCCAAAAAGGGCCTGATCAATCTGCATGGGCTCCTCCCGGGGGTTTTTGGCGGGGCTTTTGGCGCAGGAGGAATCTTTTGGGAAAACCGGTGCCAGGCCCAGGAAACCGGCGAGGTTAAAAGGGCCCGATGACCCCTCTTTTCTGAAGTTTTTTCCCCCCCGTTCAAAAGAAACCTACGTCATTTCGGGTTTTTTTAACCCATTAAAGGGCACTGGGAAGACGGGAGGTCCTAGCGGCCCAAAAGGTCCTTAAAAATCGGCTTGGGGAGCCCCCTTTTTGAAGGGAGCAAAACAGAGCGGTCCGTTCCAAGAAAATTCAAGAGGCCAGAGAAGGGAAATGTTTTCCGCGTTTTGCTCCTTCAGACAGGTCCCACACTGCGGGGGAAAAACACGAGGGACGGAAATGTAGATCCGCCGTCACTGGATCTTCTGTCCCTTTGGGGTGGGAAAAACCCCTGCCCAAGGCCCTTCCCGGAAAAGGAGGTGACCCCGAATGCCACCTTCGCACGTTTTAGGGGCGGAAATGATCCCATCAGCTCCCGTTTATAAGAGCTTTGGGGGGATGGGAAACCTCTTTCAATTTTTTTGGGGCTCCCCCTTTTAAATTTTGAAAAGGGAGCGACGCCGAAGCTTGGGACCCCCAGGCCCCCAGGAAATGTTGAGGCAGGAACAACCCCTGGGGCTGGGGAAGGTTGGCCGGGGCTGGACGGGGACGGGTTGCTGCAAACCCTGGTGGCAGCTTGGGGAAGTTTTTTGCGCCCGTTGACAAGTTGCTGTGGGCTGGGGGGCAACAACGGGCATCAGAATTTCCCCCAGGCCCGGGTAATGGCCCCGGGTCCCACTGTAAGGACTGGGGGTGGATCCCCTTTACCACCCCAGGCGATGGGCGGGTTTGTCCACACCAGGAGGGGGAATCTAAGTGGGGCCCCCTTTCCCCCAGAGGCCCCCCCGCAATGCGGGATGGTCTTGCTGCGGCGGGAGTCCACCCGGGCACTACCCCCTGGGGGGGCTTTCCTTCGGTTTGGGGGCCAAGGGTAACGGGTACCAGGATCGGCAGGGAAGGGCCCTAGCTTTGGGCATTTCCCGAGGTTAGGCGGGGCTCAGGTTCGTTGGGGCTTTGGGCAGGGGAAAGGAAAGGGCAGGACAGGGGGCTTGGGCCCTGGTCGGGGAAAAATAAAAAAGGACGGTGGTTCACGGTAAAAGGGAAAACTTTGGAAAAAACTAGGAAGGGTTTCACCAAAGGGAAAAAAAACACCAAGGATCCGGCAAGGGCCCGGGAGGAAGAGGGCCCGGGCCTAAATAGGGGGCGGTTGGGGCCCGGGAAAGACCAATTTCCGGGGGCATGTCCCTGTAAAATTTTTTAAAACCCCCGGGGGCCCCAAATTGGGGCCCTATGGGGGGGGAAACCCCCGGCCCGGGAGGGCCAAAAATGGGCTGACAGGACGTGGGGCCGGGGGGAAGTTTTCAAAAAAAACAAAATCAGATTTAATGGCGTTTATTAAAGGGGGTTTTTGGGAAAACCCGGTATCTAAATTTTTTTAAGATCCACCAAGCCTCCCCAGGGTTTACAAGGGACTTTAAAAACACGAAAACCCCCTAGGGATTTGCCCGACAGTAAAAAACAAACTAAATTTTGGGAAAATTTTTTTGGCAAACCAAAAAATTTTCGTGATGTACACCGGGTTTTAATGTGGGCTTTAGTGTACAAGGCATAGAACGGGGTTTTCCAGAACCGGGGCCCAAGTGGGGGTGATCATCGAAAAAAATTATTAGCCGCGAGGCATGGTGGGTCTTTCAAATTAGAAACCAGGTTTTTCCCAAAAACCTTAAAAAAAGCCAAAGAACTAAAAAGGTTTTTTATTGATTATTTTTCCATCCGATTTTGCAAAAATTTCTTTTATTATTACTGTTTGTTTTTAAATTTAAATTTTGGTTGTTTGGCCCGTCTGGTCAAGTGATGCTTCAGGATCTCAGGGCGGCCTATTTAAATCAAGGGGAAAAATTTAATATTTATGCCCTTTAATAAGGGGGCGTTTACCGGTTGAAAAAAGGGGTGGCCCTTTTTTGCGACTTCTGTGTACTCCATCACACAACCGGGTTTGGGTTTATTTTTTACCAAAATGTAAATAAAGCTCTGGAAAAAGTCTTCCATTTTAACAAGAAGGTTTTTCGCTGGAAACTTTGCATCCCATGTTTTCCTTAGTTTATTGGAGAGGGGCTTCCTCTTTCCGTCCCCGGGGGTTTCCCTCTTGGTTTCATAAAAAACAGGGGAGCTTTACCCTTTTTTTGGGACCTTTTGCATCTCTGTTTGCAAAAATATACTGTTTTTCTTGGCCCCCTTTGAAAATTAAATTTTTTTCCCTTTAAAGACAATCTTTTTAAAATAAAAAAATTTTTTTTTGCAGTGCTCTATACCGCAGACATCCACCAGGTAAAGCCCGGGAAAACCCTGTGTTGAAAGGGTTTATTTGTCTGGACGGTTTTTGGGGTTAGGGGGGCCCCAAACTTAATTTTTCCCCCCGGGCCCCATGACTCAAAAAGTTACGCCCTTCCCAGCGGGAAATAGGTATATGGGTTTTTTCCCCAAATTAGGTATAGGTATATAGGTTGCCTCCAATTTTTTGGGGTATTTATATGTCCCCAGTAGGTATGGAAATTTATAGGTTTTACCCATAGTTCTAGGTAGGAATAAAATACCCCCCATTAGGTAAGACAAAAAGGGTTTCACCCCAGTTTTGTAGATAGGTATATATTTTCCCCCAGAGATTTTTGGTGTATAGGAGTGGCTTCGTAAGAAGAAAATTCAAGGCCCTTGGGAGGCCTAGCAGTTCCACTCTCAACCACCTGGGAAAACCTTTGGAGGGAGTTGAAAGCCCCGGTTGCCCCGACAGCCTAAAACCCCATCAGTGCTCAAGGAGTTCTAAAAAAACAAGTAAAAAGGGCTTGTGCCGCTCACCCATATAATGTCGCATACGGATCCTTCCCCTCTGTATCCCGCCTGGAGATGGCGTTGCGAACAATCCATATAAAAAAAGGAATTGATACAGAAAACTTGGGCTGTCCGTTAAAATTCCAAAATTTTTTTGGGGTTTGCGATAAAACTTTTGCATATCCAAATTTTAAAGGGACTCCCCCAAAAAAAAAAACCAGCCAAAAGGCTAACGCGTTTGGGCTAAGAAAGCCCTTAGTCAAACACCAAATACATGTAAAAAAAACCCTTTTTTATTTCATTTAGTATACAGATAGTAGTTAAACTTTCCTGTGTCCCATTTCACCGGGACGCCAAGGGACTTCTGGCAAACAGAAAGTAATCCGGGGAAAAACGTACGGCAAAGCGCAGTAGGAAACCCCCACTTCATGGGCAAAGGGGAAAAAAGGGCACAAAAAATTTCTCATGCACATGCGCACTTACACATTGGTATAGACAAATAGGTTGAACCCCCCGTTTTGAAAATAGGGATAAAGTTCCCCCGTAGATTTAGGGGTTTTGGGGTGGCTTCGTAAGAAGAAATTTAAGGTCCCGGGAGGCCTACCAGTCTCCAGCTCTCAAAACCCCCTAAAAACCTTTGGGGGGGATTGGGAAAATCCGTGTTGCCCCGCGCAACCCCAAAACATCAGTGCTCTAGAGGGGGATCCTGGGGAATGGGCCCAAAATACCCGCAACAGGTGTCCTTTCCCTTTGAAGACTTGCAGAAAACGTTTGACCTCTTTTCTTTTCCAACAAAAAATATATAAAAAAAGGATTGAGGGTGACCTTTTTTTTTTGACCAAATAATTATTTTCCCCTTTAAATTTTTAAAAAAAATTTTTTCCCAACAAACCAATGTGATTTTCGAAATTTGGGTTTTTTCATTTTGTCTCCCCACAGTTGAAAGGGCTACCATGAGTCAATTACAGGCCTCTCCCCATCTTTTTTTAAATGGGAGAACTTCACAAAATTTGGTTTGGGTCCCCCTAAAAACTTTTTTTTTCCCCCCTGATATGAAAAATTTTTAATGGTTTTTAAAGGGGGTTTTGTTGGATCAAGGGAAAAGAAAACATTGAAAGCTTTATATTAAACAAGTAAACTGGTTTTAAATTTTTTGTATGCCCAAAAACCAAAAAATTTGATATGTTAAATACTTACTAGGAAATGGTCCTTTTGCATGTATGTGCGAGTGGTGAAATTTTTTTTTTCCCCTCTTACAAAAAAAAAATATTATTCTATGGGCCGGTTTTTGGGTTTCCCCCCTTTTGTTTTTAAATTTTCTTTTTACTTTTTTGAGCCCTCACCCAAGTAA